>CAOLHI010005918.1:0-49937 GCA_948474755.1 Ctenosaura bakeri | reverse complement strand
AATAAGTCTCTTTTCTCTTTCTTTCCTCAATTTAAAAACCAGCCATTTCCCCAGTTTGTTGGCCTGTTTGAAAAATCTTTATTTAACTCTCTTCAATTTCTTTCTTAGCTCCATATGATGTTCTGATTTGATTTGTTCTTGAAGTAATTTCAATTCTGTTCTTATTTTTGCATCAGATGGGTTTAGCCTTAATATTTCTTCTAGTTGCTTTATTTTTTCCATAATTTCTTGGTACTTTTCTTCTGTTTTCTTCTTGAGTTCTGCTCCCCATTGAATTAATTGGCCTCGTAACACAGCTTTACTCACATCCCAAATTGTCTTCATTTTAACTTCATTTGTCATATTTTCTTTAAAGTGATTTTTTGTGGCCTTCCTTATCAAAATATTTCTCATTTTGAAATAGATAGTCGTTAAGTCTTCATCTCAAAATTCTCTTTGCAGTTGTAATCTCTAATTGAATCAGATTATGGTCTGAAAGCACCTTTGGAGGATATCCATATTTTTAACCTTGTTTAGTAAGCCTTTTGAAATTAGAAACATGTCGATCCTAGACATTGATTTGTGGGTGTCTGAATAAAAGGTAAATCCTTTTGAGTTTCCATATTTCACGTTCCACACATCTTGAAGTGCCATCAGATTCAATAGTTTAAAAAAGAATTGGAGAAGCTTTCCAAGCTGTTTTCTACAAGATTTGTTTGATGATCTATCTTTCTTGGGATCCAACAACTCATTCATATCACTAAGAAGCAAGAAATTATCCTGATTTGTTTCATTGGAGTAGTTGAACAGTTCTTGTTGCGGCTTCTGATAGAATTTACTCTTTTCTTCTATCAGATAGTAAATTCCTATTAACAGTATCTTAAAATCTTGAAATTGCACCTCTACTACCACATAATGACCTTGCTTGTCTTGAAATTTCAGTTCTGATGGGAATTTCTGATTAATATACAATACCACATCTTTCTTTTTCTTTTGGGATGCTGAGACATAGCTTTTTCCTAATTTTGGATTTTTTAAGTATTTATTGTCTTTGTCTTTGATTCTTGTTTCTTGCAGAAATATTATGTCTGCCTTCGCTTTTTCCACATAATGAAAAACTTGTCTTCTTTTGTAATTCGAGTTAAGTCCTTTTACATTCCATGAAATTATTTTAATTGCCATTTTCTTTATTTTGATTGTTTCTTTTTTGTCTTATATATCCTCTTCTTCCACGTAAAGGTCCTCAGTTTCTAGTTCTGGCTTTTGAGGATCTTCTTCCTCTTGCTCTATGTCCAATTCAATGTCCGTACTTTCTTTCTCCTGTTTTTCTTCTTCAGAATTTACATTACTTTCAGGATTTCCTTCTTCTTGTTTCCCTTCTTGATTTCTTTCTCCATTTTTTCTCTTCTGCTACTGCCATTTGACCTGTTTGCAGTCTCCAAATCTCTTCTTAACTTTTCGAAAACTTCCTTCGCTCTTGTAGTGTTTGTAATTTCATATCTTCTTTGTTTGCATGTGTATGAACCCCTCCCAGTCTTCCCCACTTGTATGTTATTTTATGTCTTTGAAGCAGCTGTGTTAAGAATTTGTAATCTTGTCTTTTTTTCAAAATTTCATATAGGATATCTTTGAAAATTTTTATGACCTTATCTCCCATTTTTAACTGTTTTTCATAGTTTGTATTATTTTCTCCTTTATCCTAGTTCTAATAAAACAGACTACTACATCTTGAGGCCACCCTTTTTCTCTTGCCACTCTTGAACTTACTCTAAATATTCGGTCGATTTCTGTTTCCATCTTTTCTATTTGTAGTCCTATAACTGTCGCCAATAATGGAATTATTTTTTCGTATAAGTTCTCTCCAGGGGCTTCATCAATCTCTCTTAGTTTCACACATTTGTCACGATATCACAATTCTTGTTGGCTGATTATCACTTGTTCTTGCTTTTGATTCACCTTCATTATTTCCTTTTCTTTATCTAGTTGTTTGGTTTTTTCTTGTAGTTCTTGAATGTCAACTTTCATCGTTTTGATCTCTCTGTTCATCGTATCCATTCTTTTCCCAATTGCTTCTATTTCTTTAAGATTTCTGCCATCTATTGGCCCATTTCTGTAGAAGATCTTCTTGTTGGGTCTAATAGTTGTATTTGAGTTTGGGTCTTACTTCCTTTTCTTAACCCAGTAGCCATTTTAAATGTAGTTCTTTATTTTTGCCAGCAGGTGACATATCTGAACTTTGTTAAGAACTTGACTTCGTCTGTTCAGGAGTTAGAAAGGTTGTTTTCTTTTCTTGATGTTGCCAGCTTTGGCCCTTTTCGCACGGGCTTTCTGTCACGCGACAGCCCCGTGAGCCTCACGGGAGTGGGAGCGTCATTCTGCACGATGCACTCCCACTTCCGCCGCGCTCACGGGGCTGCAGTGGCGTGATCGTGGGTTTTTTTATTTTCGCCTCAAAGCGAAAATCACCCACGCTCGCGCAACACTCCCGGCACCCACGCGCACTTACCTCCTGTGCGGAGCGTCGGGGAGGCGGCCGGGTTGCGCTTCCTTCCCTCCACCCCTGCGGAAGGAAGGGGCAGGGCGGGGCGCTAGCGTGACGGATGCGACAGCCTCCTGCTTCACGCGAGCGGGGGGGACGGACGCGACAGCCTCTTGCTTCGCGCGAGGGGGAGGGCGGCTCGTTCGAGAAGGCTCCTCCGGGAGGCTGCCACTTCCCCCCTCATTCCTTCGCCTGCGGAAGGAACGAGGGGGAAACGGCAGCCTCCCTGAGGACCTTCTCGCGCGAGCCGCCCTCCCCGCTCCCGCGAGAAGCCTCAATGCGAAAAGGGCCTTTGTCTTCCAGATTTTGTTATCAATCGGTATTCTAGCCCCAAGGTCACTCTATCTGTAATAGCAATTCTCTTTGTCTCTCAATATTTTCTCTGGCAACATGCATAACAATAGTTTTTAACTGCTAAGTTAATTCTTATAGACAATATAAAAATTCATTTACATTCAATATATCAAACAGTTTAAATCAATGAAAAATTCTCTTAAATATCTTATATTCAAAGCAATCAATTATAGCTTAACTATATGAATTGTTTAAGTAATTATTAAATAAGATAATAATTATTATACATCAATCTTTTCTTCAATTCTTCTGTTCTTCACATAATTATCCCCCAATAAATTATCTGTTTAATTCTATAAGTATTCTTGAATTTATATGCTTGTAAATAGACAATTGTAACTAACACTCAGTTCATTCAATTATTTCATTAAATTTCAAATAAATCACTCAATATATTTCATTAAAGTTCAGAGAATCACAATATATTAACACAAACAATAAACCAGTCCTTTCAGTTCCTTCTGGCCAACCTGCTTTTCCACTACCTAGATTATTAATATTATACTTTATTTTAAATACCACAGTCTTTATCCTCCTATTTTTTCTTCTTAGCAAGCAATAGCTATTTAATTAGCAATTTAACTAACGAGTTCAAGCAGATTCTCTGCGAGCTCCAGCTATATTTTCTCATATGTTCTCAGTTCTAGCCTTCACGCGAGCTCAAGCTTTAGTTCCTTTGCCTTCTACTTCTTATTGTAGGTCTATCCTCTTTCTCTATCTTTCTATCCAAGCAGTCTTTATCCTGTGTCTCTGACCCTTTCTGCACGCAGCGAGAGAAATGCTCCCTGCCGCTACTCACAGGCTTTTTGGTAAGTCCGTTTGGGTCCGTCCTGGTGAGGAGCAGTGCGAGCTCATCGCTCTGCACTGCTCCAGCATCCAAAATGGTGGCTTCCGGTTGGTGGAGGCTCTCCACCAACCGGAGAAGCCCACCAGCCTAAAGCCCGCACCGGAGCGCAGCGACGGAGCGACTTGGGGTTGCGCGCTCCATACTTTTTAAAAACCTCTTAAAAGAGGTTTTTAAAAAGCATGCTGCACGACCAGTTCCGGTCACTCCAGAGCAGACTGAGGTGTGGAACTACAAAAAGTAGTCCGCCCCAGTCCACTCCATGGTGCAGAAGGCCTCCGTTGGAGGTCGCTTTGCATCATTTTAGTAGGACAGTGCGGAAAGGGCCTCTGTCTAAGTGAGTTCAAGCGGCTCTCTTACCGGGGTCCTTTCCTCCAGCTTGCTGTCTCCACTGCCCGGTTTCTTTGTACGAGCTCCAGCTTTATTAACTGTCCTTTCAGTTTCTATTCGTTCATTCTTCCGGAGTTCAGTTTTTCCAATCTCATTCTATCCAGTTTCTGTCCTACTTTTTGCTCTTACTTCTTAATCTCAGTATCATAATTTTCTTTTTCTCCCTTCTCCAGTCACTTTTTTTGTTTTGTTAGTTTAGCGAGCTCCAGTGGCGTTCCACGAACTCCAGCTAAACTCTTTTTCTGTCCGTCTATTCTTGTATTCCCCAAGACTTATCTTTCCTTTTTCAACACCTCCAAGTTCATTTTAATTTAGTCCTTGTCTTTTATTGTCTTTACTTTAGTCCTTTTGGATTTATAGTCTTTCTTTTAATTCTTTTGAGTTTATTTGCTTTCTTTAATGTTTCTTACCTCCCCCTCTCCACTGTCCTCTTTACACTATTGTTTCAGTTCTTCTTTACCAATTCCGCTTTTGTTGTAGCGTTCAGCTCGATCTTTCAATCTTTGAGAAAGTTTAGTCTGGTCTAGGTTCCGTTCTGCTTCTTGTATTATTTTTCCAATCTGTTTTAATTTTTAAAAGTTTCAGATTATGCTTTACTGTTCTGCAGTGACTTCCCAGGAGGACATGGTGCTCTTCAATCCCCTCACTCTTACTCAGCTTTTGAGACCCTCTCTCGGTAGCTCATCTGACCTAAAGAGCAGAAAAGGATCCCCGTCGAGCTCCTCTGGACCCCCTTTACCGGGGGGGTACTTTGCCGAGCGTGGAATGTCAGCAAATCCGCGTGGGGTGTCAGAAACAGTGAGAGCTGCCTCACTGTTCTGGCGATCACGGCACCATTGAAACCGGAAGTCAATAGCCATTAATAAACTTTTAAAGTTTGTAACCTGAAACTGCCTGTGTTGTTTTTGTTTACTTAGTCAATTTCAGATCAGAAAAGTCACATAGAAGTTTGAGCATGCTTTTTCTGCTACTTTGCTAAAAGATGGCTGAATCTTTAAAGTTTCAGCTTTCATGGAATTTCCCAATAGAACTAATACCCTGGGAAACTCTAATTCCCAACATATGCAGATGTACATCAGCCCAAAATGCCCATATGCAAGAACACCACATGCAGAACATTGCTTCTACTATCTTGAACTAAATGTGAACACTGAGAATCAGACCAAAAATGCCCAAGTGCTTCCATAAGTAACTTATTCAGATGTAAGACACCAACAAGATTCTGGCCAATGTGTTCATCAGCATCATCAGATGGAGGCACTAGTCAGGGATGAGGTGTCTGGCAATGACTAAAAACACAAGGAAAAGCAAAGATCAGAATGAGTTAGGCTAAATGTCTTAATAGGAATGTATCTTACAATGAGCTAGACCACTCACGTAGTGATCAAGATGCTATGCTAGGACTACTTTTAAAAAAGAAAGAAGAACAATCACACAAAATGACCAACTCTGCCTTTGATTGCATTAAATCCAGTGACACCTAGTGATTAAACCATGCCATGACACTATCCATATAATAGCAATCCAGATAAAATGAGCTATGAAATCTACATGTGATGAAGTTCTAATTTTGATTTGGTTGATGCTGCTAACCAAACACATTCAAGATCTACTTTAGCATGATTCAGCAAGCTCAGTTAGACCATAAGAAATCAAAGAGAATACTCTTGATCTTCATATGCCAGACATGTTGAGAAAATTTCATCCTAATATTTCCTATTGGAGTGTCTGTGTTATAGCATACAAGTTGGAGAACTTGGGAAGAAATTCATAGCCTTATTTTTACAAAGCTTACATATGAGCTGTTTCCATTACACAACGTCATTGGCGACAAGAGCTGCTATGGAATGAGTATGGAGATTATCCCTTAGTTCAGGCTAGGCAGATGTTCCTCCAGGCTAATGAGAATCATACTGCATCAGCAGCGGCCAGAAGTTAGAATAGACTGCAGCTGTATGAGACATGTTGTTTGCAAAGTGTTTTGGAAGTAGAGGTATCAATGCTTGCATAAAATGATTAGCGGGAGAAGAGAGCCTAGAGAATATCTGACATTTGGTTTACCTCTCTATGTCATTCTTTTGCCTATGAACTCAAGCCTTTTGCTTTCTTCTTACCTGTTGAAGTAACTTACCTATTTTTCAAAAACTTAGTTTCTTTGTTCCCTTTGTCAGTGAAGGAGCATCCATGAGGCTCCAACCCCAATAATGGACACTAGCTTGCACCTACACCTAGGCTCAGTTTTTAGAAGCTCTTTTAACTACATATAGGTTAACTTCTTTTGTCTATCTCCTTTCTTATTCCAATGGATTTCCAGAGATAATAAATGGAAAAAATAAATGGAAGCTTTCTTTCTTTCTTTTTTCTTTTTTAACCTTACTGGAGTACTCTGAGTAACCACACCTGTCTCTACAAGCTCCTGTCTCCTATTTCACAAGCTCAGACTGCACTAGCCCTGCTTCAATCTGCTTAATACACATACCAAATATTCCCACAAAGTGTCCACAGGTTTCTTTCTGTTTCGCACTGTCCACTCAGTGTTATGACTTCCTATTCCCTTGGACAATTGTGCATTCACCCAGCACATTGAATTGACTCAAAAACAACAACAACAACAACAACAACAACAACAACAAAACAGTCCACAACCAGTGTATCAGTTACAGCAATTGCACCGAGAGGCTGACATTTGGTATTATTCTTTGTATTTCAGCAGCTTGGTGATCCCCACTGAACATAACATTGCATAACTCAAGAACTATGAAGTGGGCTGTCATAAGAAGGTATGAATAAGAGCAGAAATTAGCCTCTAGGTAAAAGAAATGTCCGCTCCAACAGGGCTTTGTTTATGAGCTGAACAAGATCTTCAAGCTGACAAAACAACATTGCTCTGTTCGGAGATACCAGGGGAACTCTGGCTGGCTACAAAAGCAAACTGCAGAAATCAGCTAGAAATGGGGACGGAGAACCTGCCTGCTTCTTTTTCCTCTGTATGGATTAAAAAAAAAAACACTATCCATCACAAATGTGTGATTTATAGATGCACATGGCATTCATACTATGGAGCTGAGCTAAAAAGGAGCTGAAACTGACACCATTTCTGCACTACAATGTTATAGCGCTATTATTCCACTTTCAACCTCCTATGGAATTCTGGGGTTTGTAGTTTACTGAGGCCAAAGAGCTCTCTGGCTGAAAATTCTAAGTGCGCCTCCCTAAACTTCAAACCCCAGGATTCCGCAGGATGTTGAAAGTAGAATAATAACACTATAACAGTGTAGTGCAGAAATGACCAAAATTACCACTCATCTGCACTAGCCAAATTTCATAGGCATTTTTAGCAAGGAGAGGACCATGCTGTACCTCCTTTCCACATCTATGCACAAGTGACACCATAAATAATGCTTGGATTTTCTATTTTCAAAAATGGGAGAATGAAAACAGATTTGTATCTTTTTCATTTCTGGCTGTCCTAGAAACAGTTCCAAGTGCAACCAGGAAAACAAAAACACATGTCCTGATAAAGCCTAATTTAAATGACTGTAAACTTCTTTTTCTCCATTTCAACATAAGATTTTGACCCTGAAGATATTGTGACTTCAAGCCCCCCCCCTTTTTTGTTGTTGTTTACCTCCACATGCATCTGCTTTTGGTACCATCTTGCCCAATGAAAAGGTCTGGAGAACAGGAAAGCTTGCATATTTTATAATCTTTCAGTGCAACAAACTTGTTGTTGTGCGTCTTCAAGTCATTTCTGACTTATGGCCACACCGAGACAAACCTATCATGGGCCCTTTTCGCATGCTTTTTTTTTTTTGCGCGAGCGCCCCTTGAGCATCACATGAGTGGGAGCGTCGCTCCGTATGACGCACTCCCACTCACGTGATGCTCACGAGGCTGAAGTGGGGTGAGTGTGCATTTTTTTATTTTTGGCTGTAAGCCGAAAATACTGTGCGCTCGTGCAATGCTCACGGCACCCTCACGCATTTACCCGTGTGCGGTGCTTTGGTGAGCCGGGGCGGTCGCGCTTCCTTCCCCCAGTGCAGCCTACAGCTCCCAGACTGCGCTGCAGAAGGGAGGGGAGGGGCGCGAGTGCGACGGTCGCGCTACCAGGAAGCCGATGCGGGAGGCAAGAAGGGCTGTCATGAGTGGCTCATGCAAGTGGCTGTTCGCGTGAGCGCCACTCCCCACTGCTGCAACGAGGTAAGGTGTGAAAAGGGCCATGGGGTTTTCTGGGGCTGAGAGTGGTTGAAGTGCCCAAGGTCACCCAGTAGATTTCCATGGACAAGCAGGAGATTGAACCCTGGTCTCCAGGGTCTGTAATCTGACTTTCAAACCACTGCGCCATGCTGACTCTCCTCATCACCAACTGAACCAAATGGGATTTCAGTGGGTCCTATGGGAAACCACCCCGAATTAGATTGGTATATTAAGCTTCCCTTGCATAACATCCAAATCCATTGTGCATTGACCCATGAAATATTTCAAGCCAACTGCATTTAAAATAATATGGATCCTAGCAAAGACGTCCCTACTGCTGTAATGCAGTTTTGAAAACGCAATTAGAATCCAGCTGGATGTTGCCAAATACCCCAAGAATCCATGTGGAGCAAGTATGAGCCTTGTTCTATTTTGAGATGTCTTTGCAATATCTCCTTGTAGCAGCAGCTGTTGAGAGAGATGGGATTGGTGTGAATTCCTGCTCTACAGCTTGGCAAGCTTTAATGTTGTAATACATTTTCAGTTCATTTTAGGTCCAGGTATTCCCATGAGCAATCTTCCTCCTGTTCATCAAAAAGGAACAAGATGCTAGGATTGCACAGTAGAGATTTAGAAAACTTCGACACAAGCTGCTCCCAGTTGGAACCCTCGGCCGGGGGGCTTTATTGTGAAAGCCTTGTGCATTAGATGATCAACTGCTAAATTAGCCAGAATAAACACCCTGAGGTGCAACCCTAATGCCAAGCTGCTTGTTTCAGAACTGACAAGTGGGCTGGCAGTAGGCCTAAGCAAAAGCCTGAGCAAACAAAGACTAATTCACTAGTAGCATTGCTAGTAGTGATTTACTAACCTGTGATCTCAACTGGCAGCAGGAGCCCAGCCTAGCTTAAGCTTCTTTTCTTAGAATCGCCTTAGAGAAAGCTGTTGTTTTGCGTGAAAGCATGGCCCTCATGCTAATTTAGTTGAAGTGAACAATGTATTCAGTGGACCAAAGAAAAATCTACTGGACTAACATTGTTTTCTCAAAAAAAGGAAAAAAGAGGTATCACATGCTTCATGCGCATTGCTTTTAAAATAAATGATAAGAAGATAGTACTACTATATTACTTTTAAATGGCATTTTAAAAAAAAATAAAAAGCAAAACACATTATCCCTGAAACCCAGATATTTGTGTGATAATGAGTAATTATTTCCAAAAGTTGGTGGAAAGAAAGCTGGCCATTTAGCTATTCATTGCAAAGGAAGAGGAGGAGGAGGAAGAGTCACCAGTTGTTAAAAAAAATTTCAACAGGAATGTTACCATGCCCTTGTTAGCAACAAAAGAAACCCTCACTTCCAAGCTCTGCGGGGGTTTCTTTCCACAGTACCTTTGGGATGAAAGCTCCATCTCCAAACTTTAACTCAGTTTAACAAGAGTTTAGATGGTACGTATTGACACGCACTTCCAGAGAAAGGTGTATTTAGAGAAAATTAGCAGAAGATGGGACTGGACTGTGTTCCTACAGTGACACTACATCATTTGACTTACCTGGATTCTTAACCTCCTAAATCTATTTTAGGAGTATATCCCACAGGACTCTGTGACAAATTTATTAGAGGATGCTCTATGTTTCCAGTGCAAGTTATTAATCCTGATGAATGGATACAGCAATATCAATCCTCTTCTGACTTTGTTGTTGGTCAATCGTATAGTAGTCTTTCCAAAAGATTTCACCTGAATACCCTCCAGTATCAGTAACTAGATTTAAGAATATTATCCTTCAGTTAGAGGGTGACAAAGTTTCAGGTATATATTTCCTATCCTAAAAGGTTTCAAGTCTAACATCAGCTGGTCTTGTTTCCTATTGCCAATCATATTCTTGTCTATTTACTCAATAAGTCTAAAGCAGCAGTAAAAAAAATTTGGTCTGTGGGCCCCATGCAGCCCCCCAGTGCAAAAAAAATTGCCCCCAAATTCCCCCTAAAGAAGCATGATAGGATTTTTATCAAGTTTTTGACCCATTCCCCAGGCCATTGCAGGATGAGGTGAGATCTTTCTTAAAAACAAAAAGTGTACAGAAAGTAACTTCCACTGACATCCTGAGGTTTAAAAAGTCCTCTCTGGGGTCTAAAATGGCCCATCATGACTTAAAAACATGGCAAAAATATCCCCTTGTCTCCTAGAATTAATGGAGCCTCCTAGCTTTCCACAGTTACACACCTCTGGTTTAAGTCCTGATACTGATGAATGAGTCCAGCATTTGATATTGCTGAATTCTGCTGGGATGCTGCTGAAATTGTTGTGTTCACATACACAAAAATATTCTCATTCTTATTGAGAACCTTATATGATTAGTTTGCTCTTTACAATTGGCAAACTCTATGCACAGCATTTTTATAATAATAAGCAATGGCAGAATAAAGGAGGAAGATATTTCAGCAGATGAGTGAGTGTGATTTAGGCAGGGTAGATCCTATGTACACCATTGCTTTGTACTAACACCGCTAATAGATACACATTTTTAAAAAATAGGAGGTGTTCTGTATGGCATTTTTATCAGCTTGAATTTACCACTGGATGTAATCCATCATATGAAACTTTGGTGAAAATTCATCTGTTCAGTCATTTCTTAACTGGAAGTCTGTATAATATGTCCCTGAAAATCCATTTCCCCTCCAACTGTGCCACACAGAGGCTCGGGGGTGGAAGGAAATGCCTTTCCTGGTCTCCCACAAGGGAGGACTATGCTGGTTGCACAGTGAGCCAAAGGGGGCAGAGTGAGCGAGCCTTTCTTTGGGCTGCGCCACCCCCGCCTTAGCCTCTTTTGGCTGTCTGCAAAACCCACTCTCTTGCCCCTGGATGCAGTGTAAGCTCACTGGTTGCTTTGGGGCCAAGTAAGAATTTTTCCCTCCCATTAAAGGTTAGTTTTTTGTTTTTTGTTTTTCATCTACCCTGCACTGTGCCAGGGGACTGGACAATTGGCTGTCCAGGGTGGTGTCTTAAATAGCAGGTAATGGGGGGGGGTTAAGGCTTTGATGAGTACCTATGGCACCCTTTGGTATAGGATAAGCCTCTGGAGCCCTATCTTTTTGTCATCAGACACGGGGCGAGGGCGGTGAAGGAGTTGGTCCTTGGGGTGGGCCCACAATGTTTGGCCCTCACTGTGGGGGTCTTGAGCCTGGCTGAGCATGCTGCCAGTTAGACTTGGACTCCCAGCTGGGGGAGGATCCCTTGGAGGGGCCTTCGGGAGAGGGGGCTTCTTCAGGGTCCAGGGAGGAGCCTGCCAGCGACCCCACAGCTGCCCCAGGCTCAGATCCTGAGCCAGTACCTGCAGTAGATGAGACCAGTGCTTCTAGCTTGACAGAGGCTGCGGTGTCTGACTCCAGCCTGGAGTTTGCAGCAGACCCTCCCCCACGTTCCTCCAGAGGCGGCTGGAGAAGGGGCGGTTCAGAGATCGCAGCGGCTGCAAGAGAAGCGTCTGATGAATCGACCCTGAAGTCTTGAGGGGTTCCAGCTGTGAGCTGGGCCAACGGACATTTGATCAGCCCCAGCTGGGCTAAACACTGTGTATTTAAGACAGACACAGTGGGAGTTGGGCATGGGGCAACAACCGTCTACCAACTGGGAATCTGCATCCTGTGTCATGGGCTTTCTGTTCCAGGCTAATCCTTGCTGTTTGAGTTTGCTGCTGCTGGGACTCGAATGTTTGCTTTGGTGACGTAACCTCTTGATTTCTTTATTACTAAAGCCATAGACTCAGTTCCTGCCTCTGTCTGCTTAAGCCGCTGCCTGACATTGACATCTTGAGACAAGGTGGGCTGGGCCTTTGGGCCCGCCTTCCAGAAAAGGACCGGTCAAGGTCACAACTCACCCTCATGGGTTCACCTAAGAACTCAGTATCTCACCCAAGGGAAGCTGGAGAGAGGTCTCAGGGTGACCTCTTGCTGCAGCAATTCCTGTTTGCATTCCCCCCAGTGTCACATTGGAGTTCAAGTCCAAGTTCAAGTTTAAATAGGCAATAGTTAAGTAAAATTGCTCATGGTTAACCCATCTCTTCATTTTGTGGGTTGGGCAGCAATGGTGCATTCTAGCTTACCTTTGTTTAACTTGCATGTCAGTGACATTGATGAGTTCTCAACATTCTCAGCCTATCACAATCCCAAATCAGCTACAAAAAGTATTTCTGTTTTGTTGGAAACCAATGATACTATACTGTTATCCCAGACAACAGTGAGTATGAAAAGAATGGTGAGGATATTTTTTGAGTAGTAGGGAAAAAGAAAAAAAAGAAAAAGATGTGTAGTGGTTAATACAGTAAAACTAAGGTAATATTGGTATTTTCTAAATCAGGAGGGGGTAGATGTCAACCATGAAAAATCTTTCTTTTTTCCAAGAATCCTGAGATGAACAAGCTGGAGACAAGTGGAATGGGAAAATCCAGACATAAAATTAAAATCAAAGAATATAGAATATCACACTGCACCTATCCCCAAAACTGGGCTCAAAGACTCTTCAGAAAGATCCATCCCTAACACCTAGCAAGGGGTTTTCTGGAGCTGAGAGTATGTGATGCACTCAGGGTTACCCAGTGGGTCTCCATGGCTGAGTGAGGAATCAACTCTTTGCTTTGCAGTAATAGCATACCACAAAAATATCCATGGTAAAAATCGTTTAACAAAAACTTGATCCAAGAACTGTTTGGCTAGATTTACTTTTTATCTGGAATCTATATATGAAGGGGAAATATTTGCATAATGATTTGTTGTCTGCAATTGGTTGTTGTCTCTGCATTATATATATATATATGTGTGTGTGTGTATATATATGTGTATGTATGTATGTATATATATATATATAAACTGTATCTTTCCCAGAAGGAGATTTGTAACATTCCCTCTATTCAAACTTCTCCCTGGGCTTAAGAACTTTTAGTTTCCTGAATCTCTGTGTTTCCAGTCTGCCCCAAAATAGTCATTGAACAATTTTTTTTCTTCTAGATTTTCTTCACACCATAGCATATCATTTAGAACTGCAGACGTCTCTGGCTATGATTCCAGTTCACTCACAGCAAGCTTGTAACAAGAGAATATGTGTGATTTCTTCTTCTTCTGTTTCCAACATGACCTGCCATCAGCCAGCTGGATCCTGCAAACATGTTTATGAATGTGAACACAGTAGACGCTCACACCTTGATACTCAATAGGATTCATCATCGCCCCTGTAAAACTGTATCACACTCATGCACTGTAAAAAGGTTCTGATAATGGAAAGGTTACTTCTAATGGCACGGAAACAATCAATTGTAGCATCACCTTCTTCCCTAGTGATCAGCAAGCCACCTGTAGCTTATATCAGCTTCAACACTGAAATAAGCCAAGCTTCTTCTCCCAAAGTGCAGAAAGCTTTTTTCTGAGTTAAAGCTGCCCACTCATGAAGCTCCAAATCCCTCCCCTGATTCCACCACCCACCCACCCACACTCCATGCCATCCTGTTTTCATTCCAAGAGCAACTGCCATAGGACTCCAGCAGCAGGGAGCTGGGGTGGCGCTGCTCCCTCCCCACATCAAAAGACCTCAGTGGTCCACAGAACATGTAGTTTCCTCTGCCACTGATAACTATGGGCCTTTCCACACTACACTGTTATAGTGCTATTATTCCGCTTTCAACCTCCTGTGGAATTCTGGGGTTTGTAGTTTACTGAGGCCAAAGAGCTCTCTGGTTGAGAATTCTAAAGGCCCCTTCCTAAACTGCAAATCCCAGGATTCCATGGGAGGTTGAAAGTGGAATAATAACACTATAACAGTATAGTGCAGAAAAGGCCTATGTTTCCTAAGAACCACTGAGGTCTTTCATCTTGCAGCACAATTGCACAAGATGCCCAGAGCTGTAGCTACAGAATTCCAATAAGAATTCTGTCCCCCAATGAAATTTACCTTCAGTCTCCAAATTTCTAGCATTGCAAAGAGTGAGACATAGAAAATCACTCACACCTAGGATGTTGCGTTCTCATTCCCTTGGTCACCTCGCCTGCCTCTTTCCTTTGATGCCTAAACTCTATTTCCAAGTGTCCAAGGGAAGGTTTAAATTATTACAATTCTGAAAATTTGGAGAGACTGAAAGAAAATTTGATACAGGAGCAAAATTCCTATAGGAGGCAATGTCCTCATCTTGCCTTCTTTCCCCATAGTGTGTATAGAAAGTGCATATGAAGTGTGTGTGAAGCATGAAAGAATGCATGTGTGTAGACTGATGCATTTGTGAATGTGCAAAATACAGCTCTTGCCAGGTTACCAGCCTTGAGAGAATGTAGGTTAAAGATTCAATAGGAGGAGGATTTCCTTTTCAGATTCAATGTTTAATCTCAATTAGAGTTGCACAGGGGGGCTTCTTGTGCTCAGTTCTCCTTTCAAGAGATCACTATCCACTCCTGTACCCCCCCCCAGAAAAAACCCTCCTGTGTGACATTCCACTTTAAAAGCATTGCTAATTTGCTTGGAATTAGGATGAACAGAGACTCACTAGAGGGCACTCCTAGGCCATCAAGGGCAAATTTGGGGCCCAGTGAAAAGCAAGTCAGGCCTCCCAACTAGGGTTGCAATGTTTTCGAATAGCAATATAGGGCAGCCCTCATCAGGGGAGCCCAAGACTGGCTGGAGTATATATGAGATGAGCCCATGTAATGCCTGGGTCAGGCCTCACAAGAGTTCCAGGCTCCCATAAGATTAGAGAGTGTTCTAGAAGCCTGGAATTCCCACAGGAGGCCCTTTTCCCATGAGATTTGAGGTGAGCTTTATATAGCCTCATGCACTTCTTGCCTCAGTTACCTGAGCAGGTGAGAACAGAAGGATAGAAGAGTAGAAAGGACCCCTGTAGCATTGGTTATGTAATCTAAAGTCTTATTTGCTACATACCAAAATGCTTGACAATTGGTTTGTTGTGAGCATGTGTGGAACCCACACTTCCTGCTCTCATCAAGTCAAAACACAGAGGCTTTGGAACTGTTCTGCTCCAAAGGCAAAAATATATGCAACCTAAGCTATGCCCCTCCTTCCAGATAGCCAGGCTCTGGTAGTCTTCACCAGCCTCCCCCACAAAACAACTTGATTTGTCATGGTGAAGGAACAGTGTGCTTCTCCTCCATGCTTGTAATTTCAGATGCAAAGCAGGTTCTCCAGACAAAGGGCCCCAAGTTTTATCCCCAGACTTGTGTAGGCTTTGACCACCAGGAAAGATACCATAATACTTCATGTTACTGAGATAATATATCAATAAAATGCTATTGGGGCACTTAAACTCACTTTCTCAAGAGAGGTTACTTTTCTGTTGCTAATGTAGCTGAAATTTTATTACCTGTTTTTTGTTTGTTTGTTTAATTGTCCTTTGTCCTTAGTCCTCACATGGCCATTAGGAAAATGGCCTGTGCATGTATTGAGATCCTGCAATATCATCCTAACAATAAAGCAACTCCTGAGACAAAATTTAGTCCCATGACTCTAACATTGTCACCTTTCTTCTCCTGTACAGTTTCGAACATCTTTGCTTCATGAAGAAGCCAGTGAAGCTTCAAAAGTTTATCTGGTATATCTTATGCTATTGGCCTAATAAAGGGATCACTGCTTTATGGATTTTGGATTTTGTTCGATTTTACATTGTCTGTGTAAAACATTGAATCACTTCAAATAAACACAGATGATTTCTGCAGGGATTAATAAAGTCCTATACATCCAGTCATTCTTCTTTATCAAGTGAGTGAATGGATGGACATGAGCATTGAAGGGCACTCAAAAGTCGCTGCATGTTTCCCATATCCCCATCAACCCCGTTTATTATATGCAATGAACATTTTTAGAGTTATTTCAAAGACAGGGAAATTTCTGTTTGGACTACAATCCCAGGAATCCTTCATTATGTGGGGAGTTGTAAGATTTTTTTTTTTTTTTAAAAAGCAATTTTTCTAAGCTTCAAATCACTTAGGACATTTCTGCGTGATGGGACTCTTGCAAGTCATCCCATCGCAGTCTCAGCAGGGAAGGGAGAGCAACAGAAACACTTCCCCTGCACAGAACTGGCTCCCTGCAGAAGGGAATGTGATGGCCCCGCCTCTTCCTTCCTTCCTTCTTCCTTCTGCAATTCCCTGGCTGCACTGGGGAAGGAAGCATCACCATCGTACTTCCTGCCCTTCCTCAGGACAGGTAGGTATGCGAGCATTGTGCAATCATGGATGCTAAACAGATTTTTCCTGCATGAGGACAGGATAGCAGTAGACTGGCAAACACATCATGTGGAAGCATAACAACTCAACCACTGCCATAGTGGGACAGCCCTCTCATGCAGAAATGGCCAAAATCTCTGGAGCTCAAACAACTTAACATGTGTCAACATCTGTGTACTTGTGCAATTGGAGAAAAGACAGAGAGAGAAGACAGTGTTGGGGAATGCATCTATTTTGAGGTGACTCTGCAAGTGTTATTCCATGCACAAAGAAAGACAGTGCAGAAATACTCAAAATAGATGGGATCCTATGCATTTGTACTATCTAATCATACACTTGAGTTTAAGACAAGGATTGCCACCCAGCAATCTAAAAAAAGCAGCTCAGAGAAAGATTTACAAACAGCACACTTGCCGTATGAGAAGTGAATATGGGGCTCTTTTTCCTTTGAAAGCAGACCTGAATAATCTACCCTGCACACAAAGATTTGATTCTGTGCTTCTCTGCATCACATCAATTTCCTTGTAGTTTCAATTATTGATTTTCTTTCATTAACAGCTTAAAATTTTCCAAAAAACATAATCCTGTAAAAGGAAAAATTGAAACCTGTGTAGGAAACCAGCAGATATTCATGGACAAAATATATACTGGATTCTTGCCATAAATGTGGGAGGGCATATTTTTTAAAAGCTTTTCATCTCTTTGATTAGCTCTGCAGCTAGATTATTAGCATGGCCCATCAGGGCTAATTTGGAAACAGATCAAATGACTCTGTTTCTAGTTAAAGCAGAGGATATAGTTCTGTACTCTGGTTTTATACACGCACACTCCTCATAGGCAAAGCCCAAGATTGACCCATATGTAAACAAATTTACAACTGAAAAAATCACTTAAAGCTATTACCATGCTTTTTAATAAGCATATGCACTGACTTTGACAGCTGTTCAGCTATTCCCATATATATTTAAGATAAATTATCTGTCCTCCTACTTCATAGTCAATATATCATAGATACATTCAGATATGCAGTGTGGCATCCCTTTTTAAGAATGGCTTGCTTTTATGGCTGGTCTACTTTGATAGCAAGCACATTCACCTTGTTTTGCAATGGCCTTTCAGCTTTGCTACTGAAGTTTCAGTTATCTGCTTATATAAACTGGGTTGACTTATACTATAGTGCTAACTGGGGTCAAGGCAAAATAAAGAACCAGAACCATTGTAGCATGTCTCCTCTGAATGAATGTTTAGGCTGAATGAAGAAAAACAAATTGGAACTGAATCCAGACAAGACAGAGGTGCTTACTATTCATAGAATCATAGAGTTGGAAGAGACCCCAGGGGCCATCGAGTCCAACCCCCTACTATGCAAGAACACCCATCAAAGCATCCAGCCTCTGCTTAAAAATCTCCAAAGAAGGAGACTCAACCACACTCCAAGGCAGCATATTCCATTGCCGGACAGCTTTGACCATCAGGAAATTTTTCCTGAGGTTCAAGTGGAATCTCCTTTCCTGCAGCTTGAATTCATTGCTCCTTGTCGTAGTCTCTGGGGCAGTAGAGAATAAGCCAGCTCCCTCCTCAACATGACATCCCTTCAAATATTTAAACATGGTTATCATGTCCCCTCTTAACCTTCTCTTCTGCAGACTAAACACACCCAGCTCCCTAAGGCGTTCTTCATTGGGCATGGCTTCCAGACCCTTCACCATTTTGGTCACCCTCCTCTGGACATGTTCCAGCTTGTCAACATCCTTCTTGAATTGAGGTGCCCAGAACTGGACACAGTATTCCAAATGAGGCCTAACCAATGCAGAATAGAGTGGTACCATTACCTTGCTCGATCTACACACCATACTCCTATTTGATGCAACCAAGAATTGCGTTGGCTTTCTTGGCTGCCGCATCACACTGCTGACTCATGTTCAGCTTGTGATCTATCAAGACTCCTAGATCCCTTTCACATGTACTGCTATCCAGCCACATATCCCCCATCCTATACTTGTGACTTTCATTTTTTCTGCCCAAGTGCAGGACCCTACATTTCTCTCTGTTGAAATCCATTTTGTTAGCTTTGGTCCAGCTCTCCAAACTGTCAATGTCGTATTGAAATTTGATCCTATCCTCTAGTGTGTTAGCAACCCCTCCCAGCATGGATTTGGTATCATCTGCATGGGTTTGGTATCATCTGCAAATTTGATCAGCATGCCCTCCACTCCTTCATCCAAGTCATTGATGAAGATGTTGAATAGCACTGAACCCAGGACAGAACCCTGTGGCACCCCACTAGTCACTTCTCTCCAGGATGAAAAGCAGCCATTCGTGATCACCCTTTGGGTGCAATCGGTCAACCAATTACAAATCCAACTAACAGTAGCCCTGTCCAGCCCACATTTTACTAGCTTCTTTGCAAGAATGTCATGTGGAATTTTGTCAAAGGCCTCACTGAGGTCAAGATATGCTACATCTACAGCATCCCATTCGTCTATCAAGCTTGTAACCCTATCATAAAAAGAGATAAGATTAGTCTGGCATGACTTATTTCTGAGGAATCCATGCTGGCTTTTAGTGATTACGGCACTAAAGGGTCCTTTTAAGGGTCCTAACATGGGTTTAAAGGTATATCAACCAGTTCTAGACGGGATCACACTTCCCCTGAAAGACTGTGTGCTTCTGCATCCACCCTTCCAAATGTCAACCCAGATAGATGTGATGGTCAGGAGTGCTTATTATCACCTTTGGCTTATACCCTAACTACTCCCCTTCCTAGAACTGGAAAACCTAAAAATGGTAGGGCACACATTGGTAACCTCAATGTTGGACTTCTGGAATGCACTGTATATTGGGTTACCTTTGTACCAAGTTCAAAATCTCCAACTGGTCCAAAACATGGCAGCCAGATTGGTTACAGGTATATCGAGAAGTGAGCATATCACACCAATTTTAAAATCCCTCCACTGGCTGCCAATTAGTTTCTGACAAAGTGTTGGGTATTACCTTTAAAGTCCTACATGGTTTGGGTCTAAGTTACCTGCAGGATTGCCTCCTCCCATACAATCAGGCACTCTGAGGGCAATTTATTTAAACCAGCCAGGACTAGACTGACAAGGGTCACCTAAAGAACCTCTCCATCAGCCACCCCTAAGACTGTGGAATGAACTGCCAGAAGAGATCTGACAAGTAAACAAGCTGTCTGAATTTTAACAAGTACTAAAGACCTATCTCTTCCTGCAGGCCTATCAGTCAATTTTAACTATGAATTTTAAATCAGTGTATTTTAAATGGTTTTGTGTGTTTTTAGTTGTTTTTTAATCTGTGTTGTACCCCCTCTCGAGCCTTGCGGAGAGGCAGGTAAGAATTAAATATTGTTGTTTTTGTTTTTGTTGTCTCATCACTTGTCCTGATAGTCTGTGCTGGCCAAAGCCGATGATCTATGTGACAGAAGGAAGGGTTTTTTGCTTGTCTATTCAACCTAGCCAATCTTTTTATTTTAAATCCTTTCCCCTACTAGAAGCTGTGAGCAGGGATGGGGAATTAGGCAAATCAGGTTCAGGAGGATATAAGCAAAGAGTGTGGTCTGAATCTTTTTGGAGGAATGGAATGCCTTTGGATTGAAGAATGAGGCTTGTATGCAGAAATATCAGAGAGGCAGTTCGAAGTATGGGGTTGGATGAAGATCAAACAATCTAGATAAAGAGGTAGAGCTGAGTGCCATCAGAAATTCGGTGGCACTTGAAGACATAGGAAGTAATGAAACCACCTAAGAATGAAGTAGAGAGAAAGCATAGTAAAGGGCCAAGCACAGAGCACTGATGAGATACTCCAGAGAAACAGAAAGCAAATGAAAAAATGACTCCTTACAGAGCCACTGAAAGAACTGTTAGGGAGGTAGGAAGAGAGCCACCTGAGGATGGACTCATAAAGATCTATGGAATAAAGACAGCAGCAAAGGTAGCAGAAAGATCTTATTCTGTTTCTGAATAAAAATAGAGAGGAACACCTTGTACCTAAGGGCAGCAATCTTAGGGAGGCAGGTTTCTCATGATTGCTGGGGAGCCAGCTATCATGATGACCAAAGCCAAAAGGGAAAGACAAAGGAACTGACCAGAAGGACCCCGAGGGAGAGGGAAAACTTAAGGTGACCACTAACACTTGCTTGTCAAACAAAACAGGCAGATATGGGCTGGTAAGGCTGTGACCACACATTCCAGTGGGTATGCTCCAGGAAAGGCAATCTTTTTTGTAGAAGTTTATTAGCAATGCTTGGACCATAGGCCGTTCTCACACAAAACAAATGAGTACAATTAAAAAGTGCAACATGGAATAACTGGCATATAAATTTAGAATACTTTAAAAATTCAACAGGATTAAAATACTTGAATATAAATTAAATGCTAGGGTTAGTTAAGAATATGCTCAGAACAATCAACTGCAATATCATTGATAAATCTTGTCTGAATTCTCACAACCACCAGGGCAAAAAGAGAAACCTTGTGAATTACCACAGAGTTAATATCAGATAAGAGATAGAAAACCTTTTGTGGAACACTATTAGAGTGTAAACAAAACAAAACAGATCCCAAAAATTTACTTCTTGCTTATGCTCAGAAAGAACAAAAAGCAAGTAATGAGGCAAATCCCCAATTTCTGAAGACCCACAAATACACAAGTAAAG
Organism: Ctenosaura bakeri; assembly: GCA_948474755.1. Lineage (NCBI taxonomy): Eukaryota > Metazoa > Chordata > Lepidosauria > Squamata > Iguanidae > Ctenosaura > Ctenosaura bakeri. Next base: position 28,747 of record CAOLHI010005918.1, on the reverse strand, counting down.
GGCCAAAGATGTATTAAAATATCTGCCATCAATCTTAGCTTTAGGCATGGTTTGAAAGCCAAGGGTTGTAAAAGAATGCCAAGTTTTGAAATGTAAGCTTTGCCAAGTAAACAGCCCTTTGATGGTCAAATTTATAGGCTTTATACTATTTTGAGAAATTAGAATTATTAATTTTCTGTCTGTTCAGGTGAATACTATAGCCAAAAATGTACTCACAGAGCTTTTCTTCTAAATTCATAATGGCAAAATTCTCCAGTGGAGTTGTTACCATGCTGTACAGCCCCACTACATGGTACAGTATAATTGGTGAGAGATATCATTTAATTCGCTAGAAATATTATTTCTAATATAAAAATCATGCACTTATGGCTGGAAGACCTGTGGAAAAGGACTCTAGTTGGAAGCTGCATGTTAAGATAGATGACCTCAGAATGGCCAGGTGATAAGTTCAAAAGGATTAGACAGGAAAGCCCTGGCACTAACGGGTTTGCAATAAACCCAACCTTTAATTACAATAGCAAATGAAAGTGACCCAATGAAGCAACTGATTGATGATCACCATCCTGTAACCTTTTCCTATGAACACTTTCCTTTGTTTTCTTACCAGCTCAGACATTAAGAGACTATCACAACTCCCATCAATACTTTGTCACCTGAAGTTAAAACCATTAGTCTGTCCCAGACCCCTTTTGTTTGTCCTGCCAGAGAGCAATTAAAACATTCCCTTTCAGGGGAGAAAGCAAGGTTGGCTTTCTGGTTCCAAGCCCAACAACTCAAAGTACCCTGGATGCTCGTAGGCATGTCACTCTGTCTATTCGCTCCCAGGTTCTCATGCTCTGTGTTACCCTCAAACTCTTGTATGAGCCATTTCACTTCAATTATCACCCACTTTACCCCCAAATCTGTGAGGAAAGGTTGGACAGAACCTAAGTCCAAATAAAATACATATGATGTACATTAAGGTTTGCACCTGGGAAAGACAGTGGATGATGCAATCCCACGTAATACCTGCATGAGTCATTGGGTTGTGTCACCAGGGCAGGAAGGTTGCATCATATATCTAGCAAGGTTTGCTAGAGTTGCATCGGAAAGGTGTGTGTATAAGGAGGTATGTTCTAGCCAACTGTGCCCTTTTGATGTCTGAAGGAGCGGCCGGAGGCTATCTTAGCATGCAGTGTAGCTCCATTCATTCACCATCCCTCTGACAAATCTCTCACTATCCAACTTTTCTCTCCTTTACCTTCGCTAACCTTGTATGGTTCATGAGACTGCTTGATTGCTGGTGTGTGTCTATGAATTCCCTCACTAAAAACATTCGTTTGACTCTCAACTGGTGTCTCACAGTTAATAACAGTATACAACGGTGAAAACGTCTGTCTCTCTTACCTCCCTTTCACAGACCTCCTTTGATCTTTAATTCCCCACCTTTCCAAGAAAACATTGGCATCCCCAAAGGACATCAAGCCTTCCTCCCACCTTTTTGGGTGACAGAGTAGGATACAATTGAAGCAACTTGTGATACTTTGAACTCCAAACTTTGCCATTCTATATCTGTTCAAAACATAAATTGAGGAAAATCCTAACTTTAAAATTTAAAATTTTCAAAAATTTGACAATTAAAATTTTCCAGTAATTAAATAAAATGAAATGAATGTGAGATCTAACAGAATTAAACCAATATCTGCCTAAACCAAAACTGCAGAAGTGCCAAGTGGAAGAATTAAAAGCTTCTTAAGAACATATTCTGAAGCACTTCCAGTTTAGCCTTCTGAGAATTATCCCATCCCCAAACAACAGCACTGTGTTACCCTGATTTCTGGGGGTCCCAGGAGGGTCACCTAAATAACCAAACAACAACACAACTTTGGGGAAAATTAGTTGGAGCACTCACTAAAACTAGCGAGAGGCAGGGTAACTTAGCAGGATCTTGCAACCCAGCATCTACAGGGTCAGGTCAGTCACGCAGCCAGACGGGTTAAAACAATAAAAATGATATTTATTAAGTACAGACAAATATTAAAGACACCACAGTCACACAGATAACTAAGGAACCAGAGGTTGACTTAGGGATTTTTAGAGGGAAGTGGGTGATACGACACCTGTCTCATAGTCCTGGACCTTGAGAGCACAGTTGGGGTGCGATGAAGCAGCTCAGCACGTGGGGCTGAGGGGAAGCTCACCAGGCAAAGCGGCAGCAAGGCGGTCTGGAACTCGGGAGTGATCCCGGGTTGAGCAGTCTCAGTTACTAGAACTGAGGGGACAGCTCGCCAAACAAAGTGGCAGCAAGGCTGGATGGAAGTCCGGAGCGATCTGAGTAAGGTCTCGGAATCAGGGGTTTTTAATAGGGTGAATTGTGACTGCAGGCCATACCTCACTCGGTGAGAACAATGCGTTTTAGGTACGGGACAAAGCTTTGGAAAGGTCAGAATTTAGCATGATTGAATTAGAGCTGAATTAACAATAGTGTAGCCAGTATGCAAATATGGAGCACTTAGTACCGCTTTATCAGGTTGCCTGCTCAGGGCAGGGAAGCCTTTGTTACTATCGCGCATATGCAATGAAGTGTTTGCCGGAGAGGTCCCTGAAGCGATGAACCGGCTGTATCTGGCCTACCTGGGTGGAGAATGGAATGTCCAGCAATTATCGGCCATGCCTGTTTATGTGCTTGTCCGGAGGCCTCACAAACATGTGGAGTGGGGTAGCAGAGGAAAGCTGAATTGTTTGATATCAAAGTGATATTGAGTGCTATCTCCGGGTAGGCCTAGACCGCAGTTACAACTGTACAAAATCCAGGCAATGACTTTGCCCTGGGATATTTTCAGGGAAGAACAACCAAGCAACATCCTACAATATAGTAAAACCTAAGGACTGGTCCAGTAGATCTCAAGGCCACTGCTCTAGTAGCTTCTGTACAGGACTTCCAAGAAAGGTTTTCTGTAAAAGGAATGCTAAAGTATTTAAATTTCTGATATTGTTCAATCTGGTGGCCACTGATAGTCCATCAAAAATGAGAATTTTTTTTCTGAACACCATCATCTTTATTTAAGAATATTTAATGTCATCAACATGTAAAAGAACAGACATTTTTTTTGATCCAACTGAAAGCAGGAAAAATTCTGGGTCAAATAATGTTGGAACTATGTCATTCAAGTATTAATTGAAAAGTGATGATGCCAACAGACATATCTGTTTTACTCCTTTATTAGGGGGCATAGGATCAGTTAATGAGCCAGAAATACTCACTATTGTTCTAACGGCAGTTTTGAAAAATAGTTCTTTAATTAAAAATAATAGGCGACTGTCTATATTAGTGTTGGCCAGTTTCTGCCACAACCAGTTTCCATCAGTTGAGTCAAAGGCTATGGCTGAGCTGACAAAGGTGACAAATAGATGTTTGGAAGGACCAGCAATTCCTTGTTGCACTAAAAAATGGAGTCAAACAGTGGTCAATAGTACTTTGCCCTTTCCTAAAACCAGTCTGTTCAGGGAGGATAACAGAAGATTCCCAATCCTTCATTTATTTAATAGTTATTTACTGTATAACTTCAATGTGAAAGCTTAGTAATGTTCAGAAGACTAATAGGCCAATAATTATTGGAATCTTACTTATCAGCCTTCTTGTGAAGACAAATAACTACACTGTCTCCAGCCCATTGGAATTATACCTCTACTATTAATTTGAGTAAGCTCTTTGGCTAGTAACAGGACCCAACACTTAGGAAAGAGTTTAAATATTTCTGGAGGCATCATGTTTTCTCCTGGGGCCTTTCTGGGAGCAAGAGCTGCAATGACCTTCCTCTGTCACCCAACAGTGTAGCCCTTTAAAAGCACATCTGATCTTCTCCCTCCCCCACCAGTAGCTGCTTGGCCAGCTAAAGGCAGCTCACAGTCTGACTTCTCAGTACCACAAACCCTCTGCAAGTGACCACACACACACACACACACATATACATATACCCAAGGAAGGAGATAGCCAAGACAAAGAAACTATAGGGCCGCCATGCAGATCCACCCTCTTTAACTCTCCTTTCCAGAGAAACCTGGTTTGGACCCTGGGTGCCCCTGTCTCCACCATGCCTTGGCCTCCTTCCCACAGACACACATATTTTGCTACCTGCAATGTTTCCATTTTTGTGAGGGCCCTGCAAGACTATCCTAGTGAACGTGGAGCTCCAACTGTAGATCCATAAAGCCTGCCAAAGCTATACCACTGATATCATGAAATTTTCCCAGTCATTTGCCCAGTGATTACAGATCCAGCAATATGCATACCAATAAAAATCATATCCCAAAGTTGCTTCTTGTTCTTTCTCACTACAACTAGGGTTAATTGTTCCCATTGTGATTTACCATTTGTGTCTTTTTTTCTGTTTTAAAAGTATCTCATAAAGTAATTTCATAGAAGCTAATCTGTTGGGAGAGGTAGTATTATTATTTCTAAGTGCCTGTGAAGGATAATCCATTAGTGCTTTTCAGGCAACTCTTCATACATGATGAAACTGTCTATTGATTAGTAGTCTATTTGGACGAAGTTGTTTGTTACAGACTAGTTTGAATTTAAGATTTTGAATTATGGTTTGATAAGCATGTAAAATATCTAAATTAGAATCTAAAATGTGTTGACGAAAGGATTCAGGAGTGAGACTCTTGGGTCTATGAAGGATGGAAGCCACCCAGATTAACTGACTACTGTTCCCTGACATGAATTCCATTTAAATTTTGAAAAGGGCATGGAAGATGAAGAATTGGGAAATTAAATAAGAGCAGCAGAGGATCCCTTTCAACTCTGTTATCATCTTCAAATCTATGGATGTCAGCAAGCAAATTGGCAGAAATTGCCATATAAATAATCTATTGTGATAGCTCCTCCGGTACAGGTACCTTTGTTATGGCATAATCAGTCCTGTTAAGACATTGCAAAATGGTGCAAAGAGAAAATCTCAAAAATCCTCAAGGCCTTATTTGTACTTGCATCCTGAGAAACATTAACAATGGATATAACTTGTGAGTCTTGCCCAAAATTTGTACTCACTGCTTGTTTCTTGTTTTTAATTTTATTTTTATTAACGCATCAAAAATATAAAAAAAGACAAACAAAACAAAAAGACCATTTTTAAAATACGTTGAAAACTACAAGCTATATGTCTAAAAACAACCCTAATAAGAAATAAGAAGAGGGGGGAAAGGAAGGAAAGTAAGTAAGAAAGAAAATAGAGAGGCAGAAGAAGCAACAGAAAAGAAAAGAGGAAAAAGGGAAGAAAAAGAAAGAAAAAGAAGAAAATATCATGTTCACATACCTTTGACTTCCTACCCCACCACGTCTGGATATATTTAAATTTTAATTGTATTCCCTATTGGTTCTTCCCTGTTGGTTCTTAAAGTAAAGTCATCATTCTCATATTTAATGTTTTTTTAAAAAATAAAATGCTGCAAAAACATCTATCTACTATTCTAGATTAAGGCCTTTTCCACAGGATGTTGTCATCCCATATTGGGGGATGGGAAAAGTATGGGATCTGGACATTTTTGCATGACATCATCCATGTCCTCTGTTACCCTGATTTCTGGGGGTCCCGGGAGGAACACCTAAATGTGCTCCAAATATTACAAAGGTTGGGAATTAGCAAAGAGCACAAACTAGCACTATGAGAGGCAGGACAACGTAGCAAGATCTTTAACCCTATGTTTACGGGGTCAGGCCACGGCAAGAACTAGGCATGGTTGTTCAATCTAAAAGATTTTATTATAATTCCACAATTCAGCACACGCAGGCACACGCACTCATGCACTCATACGAGTACTATAGAAATAGAAAGTGAGGAAAATTGATAGGGGTTTTAAGCAGATTTCTGGGGTGATACTCCACCTGATCCTGCAGTCTGGGAGATGAGAAATAGAGTTTGAGGCTTGGGTTCGTGGTTTCCCAGCATTTGGAGGCTGAGGGGAGGCTCGCCAAACAGAGCTGCAGCAGTTCGGGATGCAAGGCACGAGCGTTCCGACAAGAAGCTTAAACTTGGGGTTTTTATAGGGAAGATTGTACCTGGAGGCTAGCTCTCTCCTGAGGAGAACAATAGGGATTTGAGTGGAGACAAAGCCTCCAAAATTGGAATAGATGAGATTTGGCCAGCACTGCCAATTGCTAGAACAGTATGCAGAGGAGGAGCACTTAGCAATTGTACAGATGGGTCGCACTAATCCTGTCAAGCAAGCAGTTCAGGGCTGAGAGCCCTTGCATCAGCTTAATGGTCAGCTGTGTCTGGAGGGCACTACCGGCTGTGCGACAGATTGTTGTTTACTGGCCTAGATCTAGCTGGCATAATTAAGGCCATACGGCTGTGCCTGCCTACACAGGCTTTCTGTGACCTGCTCAGACACGTGGAGCTCATCTTATGGAGTGCCACATGGAAATATTAACCATAACCAATATGAAATTGTAGACCTTGGGCTTGGGTCAGGTAACCGCAATAACACCTGTCATTCTCTCATCCCCAGGCAATGCGATTGCGCTCTAAATCATTGATGGGTTCTTCCTGTCAATGACTAGTGATCACCCTGCCTCCCGCCACCCTTCTGCACTTACCTGAGCTGCAGTGGGTCAGGAAGCACAATGGTCATGCTTCCTGCCCAGCGCAGTCTGGGTACAGTGCCCAGCTGCACTGTGGAAAGAAGAAGTATGGCCTTGTGCCTCCTCCAGTCCTACAGGCAGCTGGTGTGGAGGGGAGCACTCCTGTCATGCTCCCCTCCCAGGACAGACTTTACCAAGATCCCTGTGAAATGTCACTCAGATCCAGTAACCTGCAGAAATGGCTGAAAACATTTCCACCTATGTCCAGCTGACTTAGACTATTAATCTAAGTGGATCTAGGACAAATTGCATCCTGAAACACAAAGTAGATCCTGAAATGGGACCTTTATACAACCCTATTCTTTGTCCCCCTCTGTTTCTGCTTGCCATGCTCCTCTTCTTCCCTTTCCTTCCTTCCTTCCTTCCTTCCTTCCTTCCTTCCTTCCTTCCTTCCTTCCTTCCTTTCTTTCTTTCTTTCTTTCTTTCTTTCTTTCTTTCTTTCTTGATCTCTCCCTCTCTCAAACAAACAAAATAACACTTAGAGACCTTGGTGTCTGGCTAATATTCATGGTACACTTCAAAATTCTAGGTCTCACAGTTTCAAAGATAAGTTGGAGACCAAAAGACACTTGCAAGCACGCGCACATTTTGCCCTGAGAGTTATTGAAAGATACTTGTTGTCACTATGGCCATCTGGGTCTCTACTTACAGTGGTAACAACCCTAGACCTGCTTCTTCAGAGTGAGTGAAACCCTGTCCAGTCCCTTTTGTGAGAGATGGGAAAAGCCTACCCAAACATCTTTATCCTACAAGGATTCAGACTCAGCTTATTGGTCCTCATCTAGCCATTATTGTGACCAGGCAGAGGTCCAAAGCCTACACAACCACCCCATATCAGATGTAAGAGAAGAATGAAATTGAGTATACTATGCTCCAGGCTGTTCTAATCACTGTTCCCAACAACTTTATATTGGATGAGATAGTAACTTGTTGAATTCCCCGGCAAAACTGTCAGGAAGTTAGAAATATTCACCTAGTTCTGCACACTCAAACTGATTCTGTATAACAGTGTCCTCTTCTTCACAATTTCCGAGATGATCCAGCAGGATTTTGTGGTCGATGCTATCGAAAGTTATTTTTATTGTTTTTTATTAGAATAAAAGCATAGAAAGAAAAAAGACAGTATACAAAGTACCAAAACAATCAACAATACACCATAACAATCATATCAAATCAAAAGAAAGAGCTAGCCCAGACTAAACATAACTAAACATAGCTAAACATAACTAAAAAGTGGTTCCTGCTCCTGCTACAATATATAATGTATTCAAATATAATATTACTTTCAAAATTTACTGCTAAATATATAAACTAGTATGATGACATAAAAACTAATTAGGTCTACTAAAAAGCCATTTAACATTTTTAACTTAATTATTAATCATCCATATTTAATCTAATTATTTATCCTTAGTAATATATGCTTCTCTGGTTACATATGGAATGTCTTTTATTAATCCTACTCTCATGTATCAACAACAAGCAGTAAATAAAGTATATAAAACTAATGCATTTACCTGGCGTTGGCTGGGATTTTATTTTCTCATAGGTAACACTTGTTAGAAATACCTTAGGAATTGCCTTACCTCACCCTAGGAGTTAGATGCAGTTGAAATATACAGATTTGAGATCTTGTGTCTCTTATTCCCCAATCTGTCTTGTCCAGTACATGTAACTTTTCCCCATATTCCCCAATCCAATCTGTATTCAGAGTTATTAACATATAGAGTTTGGGCCCCTTTTCGCATTTAGGCTTCTTGCGCGAGCGGGGGAGGGCGGCTCGCGCAAGAAGCCTTCTCCGGGAGGCTGTCGCTTCCCCCCTCCTTCGTTCCGCACGCCAAGGAACCAGCGGGGAAGCGGCAGCCTCCCGGAGGCGGAGGCGGCGGCTCGCGCGTCCATCCCCCCCGCGCGCAAGAAAGGAGCCTGTCCCTTCCACACACCCCGCTCGCGCGAGAAGCAGGAGCCGCTCGCGCTGCCCCCCGCACGCGCGCGAAGCGACAGACAGTCGCGCCCGCCCCCCGCGCGCGCGCCAGGAGCGACAGACAGTGGCGCGGGGAGGCGGCGGCGCGGGCTCCTTTCTCGCGCGCGCGTGCGGGGGGCGACGCAACTCCCGTTTCTCGCGCCCCCCCGCGCGCGCGAGAAGCGGGAGTCGCGTCGCCCCCCGCGCGTGCACGAGAAAGGAGCCCGTTGCGCCACCCCCCCGTGCGCGCGAGAGAAGCGAAGGCAGTCGCGCCCGCCCCCCCGCGCGCGCGCACGCAAAGCGGGAGGCTGTCGCGAGCAGCCCCCCGCCCGTGCGAAGCAGGATGCTCTCGCATCCGCCGCGCTAGCTCCCCGCCCCGCCCCTTCCATCCGCACGGGCGGAGGGAAGGAGGCGCGACCCGGCCGCTTCCCCGACGCACCGCACTACAGGTGAGTGCGTGTGGGCGCCGGGAGTGTAGCGCGAGCGCGGGGTGATTTTCGCTTGAAAGCGAAAATCAAAAACCCCGCGCTCGCGCCGCTGCAGCCCCGTGAGAGCGCCGGAAGTGGGAGTGCGTCGTGCGGAGCGACGCTCCCACTCCCGCACGGCTCACGGGGCTATTTCGCCCGGGAAAGTCCGTGCGAAAAGGGCCCGGGTTCCTGAGGGAATACATTACCCTCCTTCTTGCTGGTAGGCCTCGTCTCCATAGCAACGGGCCTGAGGCTCAGGAGCTCTCTGGCTGAGAATTCTAAAGGCCCCTCCCTGAACTGCCAACCCCAGGATTCCATAGAATCTTCACAGTCAGCCAATCATATGAGGTCTTCTCACCTCACACAGCCAATCATATGAGGTCTTCACCTGCCTGACGCAGACAAACAGACAAAACTCACAAGGAGACAAACTTTGACTTTTTATATAGTAGACTAGTATATTTGCCTGGCGTTGCCTGAGGCTTTTATTTTCCTCATAAGAACTCACCAAACTGTCTTATCCATTTCCTGTAACTTTGCTCCATATTTTCCAAAGCAATCCATATTCAGAGTTATTTACATACATAGTTTGGGTTCCTGAGGGAGTACACTGTCCTCCTCCTTGCTGCCAGGCCTCATGTCCATAGCAAAGAGCCTATTTCTGTACCTGTAAATTTTCTCCATATTCCCCAATCCAATCTTTATTCAGAGGAGTTAACATTAAGAGGCTGGGTTCCTGAGGGAGTACACTGTCCTCCTCCTTACTGCTAGGCCTCATCTCCATAGCAACCAGCCTATTCCAGTACCTGTAACTTATCCCCATAGTCCCCAATCCAATCTGTGTTGTCTGGTGATGTTGATATACTGGCTTTTTGTTTTGTTTTGTTTTTTTGCTTTCTGTTGAATTTGTGCAATGGCTTTACATTTTTCTGGAAGCATTTTTTCTTTTGAATTTCAGCTTTAATGTTCCTCACATATGGAACCCATGCAGTCTACTGTGTGAGGCGAGAAGACCTTGTAACTATGGCCATTTCTGCATTACACTGTTATAGTGCTATTATTCCACTTTCAACATCCTGTGGAATTCTGGGGTTTGTAGTTTACTGAGGCCAAAGAGCTCTTTGACTGAGAATTCTTAAATGCCCTTTCTTAAACTACAAATCCCAGGATTCCATAGGATGCTGAAAGTGGAATAATAGCACTATGACATTGTAGTGTGGAAATGGGCTATGTTGTGTATGTCACTAATTTTTCTCACGCATGCCTCCCAAACGTTTTCTGGCATCCTTATTGATGGTAGGCCTCATCTCCATAGCAACTGGCCCGAGGCCCAAGAGCTCTCTAACTGAGAATTCTAGAGGGCCCTCCTTGATCTGCCAACCCCAGAATTCCACAGAATCTTCACAGCCGGCCAATCATATGAGGTGTTCTTGCCTCACACAGCCAATCGTATGAGGTCTTCACCTGCCTGAAACAGACAAACAGACAAACTCACAAACAGACAAACTTTGACTTTTATATAGTAGATAAGATTAGTCTCCAACTTACTCTTTTTGCATTAACAAAGTTAATACTGTTCAAAAGAGAAAGAGCAACATTTCCCTCAAACATTAACAGTATAATTTAACTCTTTCTCTTATTAACCTTCTCTTTCATAGTACATCAGAAGAAAAAGGGGGAAAAAATTGTAACTAACTTATCTATAAGTAGATATGTACCATAAATCTCATGACCCTTAAATCCGGAAAGTCATTTCATTTATTAAATACACTGTTCTATTAATACTCATATAATTTCTCTTTCTACTAATTACCTTCTGTAGGAATAAACTTAAAACCCCTCTTTTCAACATCATCAGAAATATATAGTGTTTTTCATCTTTATAAACAAGGATCCAAATTGCAAAGCATGCTCAATGAAATAAAGTCTTTACATTTGGGAACATGTCAAATAATAGACACCACCTAATCGTACCATCTTTCATTTTTCCAGAAAAAACTTCTTGTGTATTCAAAGTGTGACTGTCAAAGTTCTCCTCAAAGATTGCCAGAGTACAATCGTCACCATTAGGCTTCGCTGCTGAGCATTTGTCTCTGTTAATGTTTCCTCCTTCCCTTTCAGATGATTTAGTAGTTTGTACTTTCTGGCCATCACAGATCTCTTTTTGTAGCAGAGTATGTTCCAGACTTGTAGACCTTTCTTTTATCACCATTGCATTTCCTTTCATTAAAGACATTGGCAGTTTCCACACTACACTGTTATAATGCTATTATTCCACTTTCCACCTCCTGTGGAATCTTGGGATTTGCAGTTTGGGGAGGGGCAAGAAGTCTCAGCCAGAGAGTTCTTTGGTCTCAGCAAACTACAAACCCCAGAATTCCACAGGATGTTGAAAGTGGAACAATAGCACTATAACAGTGTAGTGCGGAAATGGCCATTGTCAGAACTTCCATCCTCTGTTTTTTAGAAGGCTCCTCTTCAGTATTTTTATACTCCATCTCAGATGTCTGAAATGACAATTTCTTTATAAATGTTCAAAATTCTGTTCTGTGGATAATGTAAATTGCCTGAATTCCTGTCAGAAATGTACAAAATAATCTGGTATTTCCTCATAGTTGTCTAGGCTCCTTTTATTTGAAACACAGGACTTCACAGTTGAAAGCAAAGCAAATAATATCTAATGGCTCACGGAGAGTCAAAACAACAAAAGATAACAAAAACTAACATCCAAAATTCCCAGAGTATTTACACTTATTGCAAAAAAGAAGACTTGGCGGGGGGGAACTCCTTGAATGTAATTTATAATGTCTTCTTATTAATAAAAAAAAAATAGCAAATCTCACTCCTCAATTTGTTACATCAATTTCTTACATTTAAAAAGGAATCTGAGTCCCAACAGTTCACTACAACTAAACAAAACAACTCCATTATTAAACCTTGAACATGTTCAAAAAAATTTAAAATTTCAACATTACCTTAAGCATCCATACTTTAAAGACAGAAATATCCCACTTCCGGGACCATAGAGAATAGTATATAATAGAAAAAATAAGGAGAGTTAAAGAATTGAGTGTAGTTTCACAAAGTAAAAATGTTAAGAAAGTTAAAAAGAAATAGCGTACTGTCCCTTTTTTAAAAAATGAGCAAGAAAGTTCTAAAACTTACAGGGAAAACTAACTCTATATGAAGCAAAGGGCTCCTTGTAGCTTCCAAGCAAATAAATCATGACAATAATTCTTACCTATCAAAGTGTCCAGTCAGTATGACAATGAAGTATCCATGTGGTGAGAATTCTTCCACTCGCCCCAGCATCACTGAAGTGCACAATGACTCCAGAGCCTCTGGATCTGCCATGATTGCTCTGTTCCCAAGTGGACCCTACACAGACCCAGTTCTAGGCTCAATGGAGTCTTCAGGGGGATTGCGATCTAGTGCTGCTCACTAGATCACATCTGCCATTGCTGCAACTGGATGCTGGAACCAAGGTGAAGGTGATCTGGCTGCAACATCTGTCACCCCATTGATCTCCAGGGTTGATTCAGCTGATCTGGCTGGCTAAGTAAGTGTCCCCTTCCTTCCTCACCACTTCATGTGTGTCCCTCCCAAAGCCGCATCCTCGGTGGAAAAGATGCCGCATGCTCGGTGGAAAAAGAATCTAGGAGGGAAAGCAGCTATCGTATACCCTTGACTGAAGAATGGTACAGTCCTTTTATCTGGGTTACCCCAGATAAAAGGACTGTACCATTCTTCAGTCAAGGGTATATGATAGCTGCTTTCCCCTCCTAGATTCTCCAAACAAGCTCAAGATGATATTAAAAGCTATTGACAGATCAAGTAAATGAGTGACAAGGTTGGATTCATTCTGTACTTCTCTTGAGAAAAGCCATTATGCAGGGTAACCAAGACCAATTTAGTCCCAAAACAAAATGTGAACCCAGACTGAAAGGAGTCTTGAAAACTGGCTTCCTTCAAAGCTGCCTGAAGCTGTACCACCACTCTCTTGGGTAGTTTCCTTCAAGTGATATCTAGCCAGCACTTCTCATTCCGGAGTAAGCAAGCACAAGAATGAACACATAAGTGCTTTTTTTTTAGATGGTTACCACCATTCCATCAAACAGCAATACATCCATCATACCCTGGGCCAACCCAGTGAAGTCTGTCTCCTACCTGGCTAATGTGAACTAGCCATGAGGAACAAGTGGTTGGTCTTACAATCATGGCCCATGTTACTGAGCAGCAACAATTGAATATGATGTTGCAAAACTGGTACAGTTAGGCCTAGTCATCCCACTTACTTTTGCCTGGCATCTGGTGATTATGTCAGCACAAAAGTGAGGAATTTGATCTTCATAGTGTTTAGAAAACTTATCATGACAGCACACTGTGCCACAGCCATGACAGCAGAGGGTACTAGACTGATAAAGTACGTAAAGGCATGCTCCTGAGCAGTTACCGAAGAATGCAGAAAAGGCATCCAAAATAAGCCTCTTTCACTGCCTTCACTGCCCCTGGGAAGGGAAGGGGAGGCTGGTGCCTTAAGCCCAGATCTCTTGAGGAAATGACCTGACCATGACAATAGGCTCATTGAAGCACCTCATATCGTCAAAACATCTTCTCCCACTTGGGGCAAAAGTCAGACCAGAAGCTAACGTATTGAGGGGCCCACTGACAACGTATTTTTCAGTTGAATATAATGTATACTTTGAAACGCGCATTTTGTTATTTTGTTATACATTGTATAACATTGTATTGAAAAATACAATAACATTATATACATTGTAAAATGACAATGTATTCTTCAATTGAATCTGAAATGCACATGCAGGCCTAGAAAAGCACAAGCTGATACACACTGTACAACATATGACAATGATGTATTTTTCTTTTCTTTTTCTTTTAATTTTTTTTTATTATAAAGAAAAAGGAACAAAACATAACAGAATAAAACAAAAACACCACGTGAATAATATAAAAGTGAAAAAGAGAAAAATTACAACACAAATAGCTTATATTGCTATTTCTCTCCAGAACTTTTCTCATCATATATTTATTCAACATACAATAGAGTCTCGATTATCCGTCCTGCGGTAATCCGACATTCCGGATTATCTGACGCTGCGGCTGCTTGGGGGCGTGGCTATAGGCATTTCCGCAACGGGCAAGGAGAGAAGAGCGAGTGAAGCCTCGCCCCAAAACACAGCCCCAAGCATGGCGGCGGCGGCAGCGAGCAGGGTGAGTACCTCCAGACCCCAAAACAAGGGTCAAAGCATGGCAACGGGGAAGGCAACGATAGTGATTTCAAGGCTTTTCTTAGACCCTCCAGATTATCCAGCATTTTCGGCTATCCGACTATCAGCCCGCCCATTTATGTCGGATAATCGAGACTCTACTGTATTATATTTCATATTGATTATATATTTTTATTTCATGTATCTAAATTTCATTCTCCTTGTACTTATTATTACTATAGTACTTTTGTTCTTAAATCTATTCTTTTCAACTATATTTAACCTATTGCTAATATTGTATATGATCCTATTATTAACCATAAACCCTAACCCTAAATAAGAACCCATACCCAGAGCCAATTATATTTCAGCTTATTCTGCTTTCCAAAATTGTAATTCCTGTTGTGGAGATGTGACAATTTCCTCTTTTGTTAAAGCCTTTTCCACAAATTTTCCATATTGCTTCAAAGTCATTCCTTTTCATTATTCCTTTTTTAACCTTGATTTGACATGTTAATTTATCATTGATCGCAATTTTCCACTTCTTTATACCAATCCTTTATTTGAAAATCTTGAGTTTTCCATTTTCTTGACATAATTAGCCTTGCGTGCAGTTAATAAATTTGTAATTAACTTCTTCATTATCTGGGTACAATTAACCTTATCAGAAATAGGTAATAATGCTATACTCAGACATATTTGTAAATCAATTTCTGCTATCTCTTTTACCTCTTTAAATTTCTGTACGCCTTCACAATTCCACCATATATGGATATATGTGCCAATCTCTTGGCAACCCCTCCAACCCCTTGAATGATTCTTATCTATGTGGTTTAACCTTACTGATGTTAGGTACCATCTCCAAACCAATTTATAATAATTCTCTCTTTTATCCTTATGGATAATTTTTTTAAATGATGCTGGTTCCAAATTTTCCCTCAGTCTTGAGTATCTATTTTTTGTACTAATTCTTCCTCCCATATTTTTCTAAGATATTTATCTTTATCTTCATCTTTTGACAATATTTTATATATTTCTCTTGTGGTACCCTTCAATATTTCATTTTCCTCCATATCATCTCTTTGCTTAATCATTGACAATGATGTATTTTTCAGTTGAAAATAAAATGCATGATTGGATGAAAATATGTCCAGAAATGAACATGTTGAAGGAAAATTAGTTAAAGATGTGTCTATTACAAGAAAATACCTTCCAAACACGTGAGTGTGTGTATGTGTATGTGTATGTGTGTGTGTATTTTGTGCTTCTGGCTTTGAATAAAACTAGAGAGGACTACAGAAATGAGACAGAATGGGTTTATGAATCAACCCAAGGAGAAACAGACAAAGAAATAGGTGGACCTGTTCAACCCTAGCCTAGATCATTTGTGATCTATTCAGGTGAGCCAGAGAGGACTCAGTGAGCCTATTATGTTTTTGGGTTTGAGGGGCTATCCTTGGCATTTAAGGTTTATTTTATCTTGTGCCTATTGTAAACCACTTTGGGTTTGCTTGTTTATTTTAATGAGAAGCAGTATAACAATGTTCATGAATAAATAAGTGAGGCTCTCAGGTCATGCAACGTGCTTGGTTTATCTGGCCATGAACTGTACAGTGCTCATTTTGGTTGGTGTAGAACTACTGCGTCTTGTGTGACTTTCTACCCAAATCTCAGATGACTTTTTATTTTATCCCTCCTTTTCCAGAGGAAGATTTTTTTTTCCTCCCATGAGAGAACAAAAGAAGAGAATTATTCCAAACGTATGGCTGAGATGTGGTTTCCCCTAGCAACAGCCACCGCAAGCTCTTCTTATAACTTTATCTCCCTGCAATCAGCTAACAGTTTGAGTATTTGTTTCTGGATCTTATCTCAGCTAATGTCATTTTTAATACATCTATATATGACTCCAGGAAGGAACTGTGTTGTTATGCCAGAGGAAAACCTAGTTTACAACATATCTGAATTATTTTTGGAAGATTTTTTAAACACAGGTTTCTGTCAACACAATGCCATGACAGTTGTATTTTCATATTAAATTTTCTCCTTGTGGAATGAAATGATATGTTTAGTGTGAAGCTTCTGAGTGCCTTTCTTTCTTTTTTCTTTCTTCCTTAAAACATACCATTACCGCATAAACTACAGAATGAGAAATGATTTAAAATATATCCACTAGTCAGGTAAGAAATTAAAAAATGGACAACATGCTATTAAAATCATTTTCCTAAGACATCATCAGACAGCCAGTGTGGTGTAGTGGTCTGAGCATCAGATTATGACGCTGGAGTTCAAATCCTTGCTCGGCCATGGAAACCCACCAGATGGCCTTGGGTAAGTCCTACTTTCTCAGCCTCAGAAGAAGGCAAAGGCAACCCTGCCTCTGAAAAAATTTTTGCCAACAAAACCCTGTGATAGGTTTGAAATGGCTTGAAGATGCACAATAACAATAAAAACCCATCAGTTCCCCAAAGTTCTTTGAACCAATAGAGTGACATCCAGGAGCCTCATTGGGAAAGGAATTGCAGAATGTAAGAGCAGCCACTGAGAAGTTCTTGGAATGAAGTATGGTCAAGAAAAAGAAAAAGGGGGAGGAGAAATACATATGATATGTAGAAGGAATAGGCGTACAGAGGTATAAGCTGACCAGAAGAGAAGGCTCTCTTTACAAAAATAAGACATACACCTTATATTGTTCAATATTTCCTGACTCTCTGAATTCTAGTGCCCCCTACCAAATAAAGAAAATGGGGCTGGCCATTGACAGCCAAAGTACTTCCCTTCTTATTTGTCACATCATGGTCCACCTAAAAACCTTTGGAACATTATTTTTTTATTCTAATGTGCTACACTGACTGGGACTAAAGAAAGGGTATTGAATGGGGTGGAAAATCAATATTTTATGTCTCTGATATTTGTTTATTGGAAAAAAAAATCTGTACATGACATTAAGCTGCAGTCTGGAGATGTTGTTTACATCTGTGTTTGTGACAATGTTCAAAGACACCTGCACTGAAGTTTTGATTTTGTACCAATGCTTCCACTCTGGGCATTAACATCTTAATAGGAATCGTCCAAAGTGCTGAATTCTGTTCCCAAACTAGGTTTGGCATCTTGGATAACTCTGTGAATTTCATGTGAAATCAGAAGCAGGTCCCCTGAATTTGTTGCACTGAAGCAACAGAGCCATTAGTAACATCTTGACTAAAATGCCCCCCACTGATGTGAAAATAAAAAAAATTGACCATCCTGACCCAACTTGGTACAGTGATCCTCACTCTGTAAACTAGAGAGCAAATGGGGACATTCTTTGCCTGAAGAGAGAAGTCTTGGCTTCTGCAAGCAGAGCTGAGGAAGAGACCAAGCTAAAATCTTGCTCCTGATCTGCATATACAGCACTGAACTATATGGAACAATGGCCTGAACTGGTACAACACAGTTTCTTATGTTCCTTCAGACAGGAAATTAACAAGGCAAATACTACCACTGTATGTTATGTCTGCTTTCCTTTTGGGAGAATCTATAGAACAGTGATTTTAAAAAGATCCTCTTGGGTACATTACTTGCAGACACTGGGCTGTTGTTCTTAAAACATTCTGGCCTTGTATTTTTAAACAACAGTCTGGGAAAATGGCCTTTATTTCGTTAATTATGTAGCACATGATTCATTTCAGTCAAGTACTTATAATATTTTCAGTCTCCCAACTCATCCTCATTTCCTCAGAGTAGACGAGCAAACAAATCAGACAAGACTTCATTACCAGGCAGCAATGTAGGTGGATAGCAGATATGTATCTGAACATTTCTCACCTAATACATGCATAAAATAGTTTGAAAAGATAGGCAAAAAAAGAAAAGAAAAAAAGGATGTTTTATGAAAATAATGCCATGATTTTGCCATTAAATCAGGTCTATTTAACAAATGGTACAGGACCACAGTTTGGAAAGTGATATTTAAAAAGTAATTAATTATGACGATTGTGTCCAGCCCCTCAAGTCTGTTAGTTACCATCATAGTTACAAATTTAAAAGTAACTATTTAGCTTGTCCTTCTGTAAAGTAATTTAATAGTTACCTTTGATGACTTAAAAAAAAAAAAACCTCTGAATGCTAAAAGCTACTGACCTGTGGTAAATAATACAATTCTCCTGCCTCTATTTTGTCATTATCTCAACGCCTACAATAGATGTGAACTACAGCACAAGCCAGCACTTGAACCATGTGATATCATTACTCCTTCATTTAGCGACACCAGTTCCATAACTATAAAAATAACTAAAATTATAATTACCTTGCAAAAAGAATGATGACATCACTCATCAAGTTATAGTCATAGTGTAACATGGTTATATATTTGCCACTGGAAAAGGGAATTCACTTCAAGGAATTAGTTATTTACTTTAAGCTCAGTGAACTACATCATAACGCTTTTTTTTTAGAAAAGAAAGGTCAAGATATTGATGCATCTTACACTGGCTGTAAATAAATAGGTGGAATTGTCTAAGGACTTTGCTCTCCTTTTTCTTGCTGTTCTTGGGTATCCTCAAGAATGCTATACCAAGGATTCTGCCCCCGGGAATGTAATTTTTGGATGAATTTTTCCAGGTCCGAAAAGGAGAGTGCTGGGGATATGGAAGTTTGGTAGAGCTCTGGAGTGCTAAAGGTTGTGTTTGACTTTCCGAAGGGTCATATGCAGTGGACATGATTCCCACCCCTGCTTTAATGGATACCTGAATAGATGTGTGTTCCCCTTGACTAAAACTTGTTTGTGCACATTTTAGAAAGGGACACAGTCTTTTCTGGTGTGTGTATCTTTTTCAAATATGTATATGTCATTAAACACATTTGGCTGGCATCCTCTACAGTATTTATTATGCCGTAAGCCAAACATATGACATTGTAAATATTGGGATTCACATTTATGGTGAAAGTGGAAAAGAAATTACAGAGATCCATAGCTACGACAATGGAACTCATTCATTGTAGCTGTGTCTCCTGATACTATTCCTCCACCACAAACTTAACTTTGAAGCCACATAGACACCCAGCAGGAGGATATGGAAGGTGGCAGAGAACACCTTCAGTTGTGACTGAAGATACATCCAGCCCCCTACCAGGAGCAAGGCACACTGTGACAGGCAGCAACAGGGATGGTTGTGAGGTCCTGTTGAAACTAATGGTCACATTGCATGCTACTGCTGGGAGAGGGCTGGATGCATCATCAGTCAGTGTCCCATTCTCCAGTGCCTCAGAAATCTTTCTGCTGACTTCAAAGGTAGGTTTTAGGGATAGCATCAGGAGACATAGCTATTGTGATAGCTGTAGATCTCTATCATTTCTTTTTAATTTTCTTTCATGGAATGCACCACAAACCTGCTGTCCCAACTGTAAATTGTATGCAGTTTTGGATGTTCAGTCCAGGAGGTGTAGATTCAGCTGAATCTTTTCTTTAAAAACAAGAAAACAAACAAACAAATGAATTTCTCTGACATGCTTATACTTTATATAGCATTTGTGTTTGTGTGGGTAAATTAGGGCATTATACAGTAAGCATCCAAACTGTGAAGGACAGCTGCCCATGTTTTGGAAAATGTCAGTCAATCAGAATTCCCAGGCCTGTGTGCATAGTTGTTTATTATTATCCATTTTGAATATTTGCATAGTTCCATTCAGTATCCCCTGAGTTCTTACATATAATTTACATATTCTTTAAAAGAAATAGCAGCTATAATAAATATAACAAATAATAACTGGCAGAAGGCATGAACACATATTTAAGGATGCACAATTGTGATTCAAATACATATTTCTCACATTTATTATGGGAAAACTTGCACAGTGTATCGCCAACAAAATAGTGAGCAGTTAACTTTTAAAATATTAGGGTCCCATGGTTTATTCACTAAGAATTTCCATCCAGTAAGCAATCCCTACCCACCTCCAAAAACCAATTGTCACTGTGACCTAAATGAAGTCAAGAACCTACAATTGTCTCTGCCAAGTCACTCATTATTCCTGGAGAGGTTATAATAAATCATTACGGGCTGTGTTCAGAAATAAATTCAGTCTGGGTTTGTTTGTTTCTTTGCTTGCTTGCTTGCTTGCTTCTTAATGGATTGGTGACTTATTAAGGTGTCCAGTGTAAATCAACAGGTTTAATTTAGCATCCAGCTCATTAAATGGATCCATTGAATGTATGTCTCTTTCTGAATGCATGCATTCATGTATGCACATATGTGATTATTCATGAGATTATACATACACTGATTCTACATACAAACAAGCAACAGTAACAGTTCAAATGTGGAAACTACTGAAAATCATGAGGCAATGCCAAAAATCTAGTATGCACCTGGTAATTGTCCAAAATCCCATCATCACACCAGCAAGAGTAGAATATGTCCATCAAATGGCTATCTGCTGTCAGTGAATTATTTCCTGCATTTCTGGGGACCTGTCAGGTGCAGATGACATTCCAGCATAGATTCTCCTAATTGCTACCTTGTATATACATTTTGGCATTCACTGTAAAATATACCAGAAAGATAGCAGACAGATAGGCAAACAGATGCAGATCTTGAACTATAATGTTATGCTATTGAATCATCATTATCAACCCCATTTCCATTATGGAGAAGTATTACCAAAAAGCAGCACAGAAATATGGTACCTAGGAAAGCACAGCATGAAGACAGTGTCTAATATACGCTGTGTGGATTAAAATTAGCTATTTACTTCCACAGCAGTCAGAGCTCCCTCCCGCAGAATGAATTAACTATGGCTGGTTTATTGCAAGAGTTTTTCCCCACGCTAATATACAGTTCACACTCATTGATCAAGCTTCATTGAAATTCTAGTGAGAATAAAATCCCAATACCTGTTAATGAGAAGACATGGCTGCCAACACCTTCTTTGAGTATTGCTGATGCTACTGGTGCCAAGTTCTGGTTTTACTTCCAGAGAGAAGTCTAATTTAGAATCTGATTTGGAGAAAGGCTTTCTAAGGTTAGCTCCTAAGCCAAAGCAATTTTAGTCTTTGTGGGCTCTGATCGTTACTTTGAATTTCACCTGACAGTACGTTGGCAAATGGTGAAGAAAGGAAGGTAGCACTAGCCAGCTGCACTGAAGATAGAACAGCTGGAAGTTTCTTATGCCAAGCCTCTATCTTGTTCAGTTCCATATGCCTATCTGATTTAGCAAGCGAAAGTAGATACAACAAGGGGACAATTCAGAGACTCAATTCTACCACTTACTGCAAGGGGACAGTGCTAGGAACTATCATCTAAAAGTCTGGAATGCTTCTTCTGTTGTAGACATTCTGCAGCATCTTTGAGCACCAGTGAAGCTTATCTTATCCCAGTAAAGTCTATCAGTTCTTGGTACCAAAGTCTTAGGGAGACCTGAAATCACAGCCAAAGTCATTGGCAGCAGACACAGTCTCCTGAAAAAGTAGGTATTAGCCATTATCTCAAGCCTTAATCACTCATGAAGGATAGTATAACCAGAACCAGAAGAGCAGCCTCTTGTCCTTCTCACCATCAGACTGCTCACAAAATATACCCATGAACAGACATATTGGGAGTGTGGAGAGAATTTCTTCTTCTGCATCTCTGCTGGCTGATACAAAGACATTGCTCAGAATTAAATCTTCATTCCTGTCAGCTGATTTGTAAAGTCTCCCTCACTTTTATAGCACCCCATCCCCAATCTTCACTGTTATGCCTTTACTCTCCCATTTGATGACAAGGTGACGCTCAGTAGAAGCCAGCATGGGTTTGTCAAGAACAAATTCTGCAAAACTAATCTTATATCTACTTTTTGATCACTAGTTTAGTAGATGGTGGGAATGCTGTGGATGTCATTTGCCTGGATTTCAGCAAAGCATTTGATAAGGTCCTCCATAATATTTTGATTAGCAAACTCAATAAATATGAAATAGAGAGAAGCACTGTCAGGCAGATCCATAACTGGTTGAAAAACTATGTTCAAAGAGTCGTCATCAATGGCTGCACTTCAAACTGGAAAGAAGTGTCAAGCAGAGTACCTGAGAGTTCTATCCTAGGGTTGTTACTCTTCAACATGTTTATCTATGACTTAGATGGTGAGGTGGAGTTATCAAGTTTGCAGATGATACAAAACTGGGAGGAGTGGCCAACAATTGGAAGATGGGAACAGAACTCAAAAGGACCTTGACAAACAAGAAAATTTTGGCTGAAATTAATAAAAAGAAATTTAATAGAAACAAATGCAAAGTTTTACATTTAGGCCACAAAAACCAAATGCATAGGTATAGGATGGGGGATACATGCCTCTACAGCACTATATGCAAAAGACACCTTGAGATTATTGTTGATCATAAGCTGAATAACAGCCAGCAAAGAAGGTGAATGCCTTTATTAGTATAAAGGCATATAGTATAAACGCTTTATTAGCCTTTTTTAAATAGAAACATACGTACCAAGTTGAGGGAAGTAATAGTTCCACTATATTTGGTACTAGTCACACCTCACCTGGATTACTATGTTCAGTTCTGAGCACCTCATTTTAAGAAAGTTATAGACAAGTTGGAGTAGGTTGAGATAAGGGTAGCAAGGATGATGTGAGGTATGGAGAACAAAATGTCTGAGGAAAGGTCAAGGGAGCCAGGTCTATTCAGCGTGGTGAGGAGAAGGCTGAGGGTTGACATGGCTGCACTCTTTCAATGCCTCAGGAGATAAGAGAGGATGAGACCAGCCTGTTCTTTGCTGCTCCAGAGGTTAGGACTATGTCTAATGGTTTGAAGTCACAGGAGGAGTAGGGATTTTGATTGAACATTAGAAGAAACTCCTAGACAATAAGACAGTTCAGTGATGGAACGAGTGGCCTAGGGAGGTGGTGAGATCTCCTTCTCTGGATGTCTTCAGAAAGACACTGGATGCTTTAGCTGGAGATGTGTTAGCTGTAGAGCCTGCTTCGAGGAAGGAGTTGGTTCCAAGTCTGTGGTTCTATGAAATAGTTCTTCTGAGACAGTCATGTGAGTGTCTTCCTTCCTTCTGCTTCTGCTGAAATGTGCTTTTTCCAACTTCTCCCCCATTCAAGTTTGCTACCCACCTTCCCCTTCAGTCTCTCACATTCTGTCAATTGTTTCTTATTTGTCTGCCTCCCCACTGAATGTTGATGTGCTAATAAACAAGTCTACATTGCACTAACTTTTTGCTCTACGATCTTCCTGGGTAGATATACCAGTGGGAATAACACATCCATTTTTTGAAACAGATAGCGTAATTGGTAGCACAGCAGAGTTCAGTTCATGTCACATTTATCATTAATACACACACATATATATCCCATAGCCATTTACTTCTGAGATCCTATAAATATATTCCTCAGACTCAGTCCCTGTCTGATTATTTGCAGAAAAAAAATACAAAGCAATTCAGTTTGACATGTAATTAATATGATAAAAAAAGAAGTAATTTCCATGTTGGATATAGGAAATGCTGAGTGCAGGCTAATGACACCTGACAGGCAGGGAAGTTGACTGATCGTTCCAGAAAGAGATGGCAAAATCCTCCTCCACGAACCTGATAGAGAGAGATGGCATTGTCATCATCATCGTCGTCATCGTTATCATTGTCATCATCATCATCATCATATAATAATAGTGGCTTGAGCATTGGACTACAACCCTGGAGACCAGGGCTCGATTCCTCACTCAGCCATGGAAACCCACTGGGTGATCTTGGGTTCATCACACACTTTTAGCCCCAGAAAAGCCCATCATGATAAGTTCATGAACCTATTGTGATAAGTTTGCCTTGGGGTCTCCGTAGGTAAGAAACAACTTGAAGGCAAATAGCAAGAACAACAATAATCACGTTTATGTATTATATATATATATATATTATAATTATAATAATAATGTATGATTTAAGGGAGAAAAATAATATATGTTAGTATATTGTTGTATAATATAATTATCCAATAGTGCTGGCTTGTTTTATGAGGAAGATAGTTTTGTGAATCTGGGCTGCCATCCTCTGGAAAAATAATCAGTCTTCATTTTATATCATGAATGAGGATTTTTCCACATACAGCTGATAGAAACTCTTTTGCATCTATCATGGGGAGATCGAAGAGAGCCCAAACAAAAAGGACACCTCAAATTCTTCCTGTTTGTGAGGCATGTCTAAAGGATAGCCTTACTTATCTGTTCATTGAAATTAATCCATTTCCTATATGTTCATGTAAATCAATCTAAAATAAAACGAAAGGCAGCTTTCATATATGGAAACCATATCTAATCATTTGGGATGCAGATACATGTCAAATATAGAACCTGCAGCTAAGCTTTAATTTTCTTTTTTATTGCAGAGTAGACATGTGTAGACCCACCACCACCGTACATGGGAGAGAAAGCCAAAAGGTTCCTCCCCAGCTGTTTTCCTCCCTTAAATTCACTCTCTCTTACACATACATCACCTCACACAGGGGCCAAGAAAAAAAAAAGAAATTAAAAAATTGATTACACTTTTCTTCCAGCTCAGTGTGGCTAACAGCATAAAAATACAAATCATCAAGACAATATTAAATGGTATCATAGCATTAAACGGTATCATAGCATCACCACACAAACCAGACAGTGAAAGCAAGCAGCAATTTTTATCAGGGCCAGCCAAAAGAATGATTGGTTCAATTATCCCTCAAAGTTTCATTAGATCCCCAGGTCTTCACAAAGGACTGGAAAAAAATGACAACAATACTAGCACTGGTGCTACAACCAAAAAGGCACTGCTCCTAGTGTTCACCAAGTGAACTTCAGTAACTTTCTCTGAACTGCATGATGATTGGTTCAGAAATATCTCCCTCCCCTCTTGCCTTTCTTCCAGTGCATCTGATAGTATTAAAAGTGCTGAGAGGTCATCTGCCGTAGTTGTCAAACTCTCCACACATACTGATTTTACTCCTGAAAAAGATTCTTCGCTGATCCCCATAAAATCCTGCTCTGACCTTGCTGAGGCTTATTGTTGATGTTATGCGTCTTCAGGTCGACTGTCACTTTTGTAAACCCTCTCCTAGTTTTTTGTCCTTTGTTTGTTTGGCAAGATTGTAAGAGGAGGTTTGACATTGCTTTCTTTTAATGATGGGAGAGTATGGCTTGCCCAAGATCACTTAATGGCTTTCTGTTGCTCAGCAGAGATTTGAACCTGGCCTCCCAGAGCCTTAGTCCCAACATTCAAGAGCCTTAGTCCCAACATTCAAACCATTACACCACACTGACAATGATAAAAAAGAGAAAGGAAGAATGTGCAGGATCATGTGGCTATCAATCCCAAACCTAGGTCACATGGTGCCCACTGCATCAAAATGTTGCCCACCTCTAATCAAACTCCTTTTTCAGGAGTTCTGCGGACTAGTTCTTTTCTTCTAGGTAAAAACTGGGCAAAAAGAAAAGTAGACAATGATTAATGGAGAGAATAATGATTCAATTTTTTTCCCAAAAAAAAAAAAAACCACTTAGGCAAAAATCATTGAGGTACCTTATCACATGATGAGCCATATTGTTAAAAAGAAAGCATAACAAACTATAAAATAAGGAAATCAGAATAATAATCAATACAACAGTGTCTGAGAGCTTCACGTTTAGAAGACTGCTTATATCCTTTTTTCCAAATCTCTGTTTTTCTGGTGGCAGCAAGTCAGACGTGAATCTAGCTACAAACGGCATGCGTGGTAAAGCAATCATATGATAGATCCAATTAACCTGAATTTTTAATATGCCAGTTAGTTGTGTTTCAGTGAATTCTCCAACACATGTCAGGTCCAAAGAGGTAAAGGCCAAAGCAACTACAGGCCTTTCCGACTTTGGAGAGGGTTGCAAGTCCTTTATACCAAAGCTATCTGCCCAAGGTAGATTCTCAAATCCTGCTCTACATGTGCCCAAGACATCTCCACACACAGAGACATTGCACCAGGAGAAGCTCATTTTAGGGAGAAAAAAAGGGAGATTTTAAATAGGAATGCTGATTCACATAGTCATTTGGGAAGCAGGAGACTTGGCCAGTGTATCTAACTACTTGTGAATTTGGTCTCAATAGACATAAAAAGCAAAGAGTACATGACACTGGCAGCATTTTGGAGAATAATGGGATTTCAGAGATTACACACACATTTGTTTCATTCTGAGCAGTAATTTATGTGGCTCCATTAAGCATTGCAGTGACATTTTAAGCTTCAGGAAAGATGCAACATGGACCAAAGGGTTTACATTATCTCTTTCCACAGCACAGTGGATGATTGATTCAAAGCCCACTGATGTTAAAGATCGCTCTCCCCATTCTATTTTATTTTAACAGCTTCCATGTTTATAATATAATGGATCCACAAATCCCTTCTCCACAACCCAACTGCTGGCAACATATAACCATATTCCATAGCCTACAAATTGCATAAACTTCTCAGATTTACCAAACTACTCCCAAGTTGGGGAAGATTTGGCTCTCCAGATGCTGTGCAACTGGAGAACCCGTGATGCCTCCCAATTTATCTATTCTATCTGGACTTGATGACAGCCACAGTCTAAAAACAACTGGAAGGTTGCAGGTTGGATCTGGGATGGGGCTCCTGTAACTTTAATCCTGAAGACAGCATGAAGCAGGATGAAGTATCATAACACTCTGTCATGCAAGACACAAGTATCTGTCTTCGTTTCCTTTCCAAATTCCATCTTTCAGCAGTAGCCATCCCAACATGGCCATTGCCTTTCTGATGGTGAGTGGAAGGAGGAGGTGATAAGGACAGAGTTGCAAACTGCTCTGTGCCCCCTCCTGCTGCTCTTCACTGACAAGGCAATAGTCATGTTGGGCAGGGGGGACAACTGTGACCAGAAGTTGGGGTTTAGAAGTGAAGGGAGGACAGGTACTTAGAGACTACCTCATCCTGTTAAGGATGAACATTATAGGAGCCCCATCCCACATTCAACATGGCTATCCTTGCTGGAGAGTTGCATATTCCTTGCTCCTGTTTTGGACAACACACTCTGAAATCCCAAAGCTATTCTTTGTTTATCCTTCTTTACCTAATACAATATGTCTACCACAAAAGCTGCACAGTGTTTTCATAACAAATAAATGAATTCTAAAAGCAAATGACACATATCCATCTCATCTAAATAATGTTTATCCAGCTGATGCTGCAATGGTAGGCAAACATATCTAAAAGTAAGTCCTGCTGAACTCAACTGGAACATTTTCATGTCAATAAGCAGAAGATTGTTCAGTCATTTATTTTCCTATTGAATTCTCCCAAAGTTTTATGCATTTCTGAACAGCACACCATCCATCATCAACCACTTTGCAGTCATTCCAGCAGGTTGCTGCAGAGGGAGATGACACTGGAACTGGTTGGTTCCACCAGCCCTCCTGGAAGGACTATCTTTCTGAAGTCTTCTCCCTCATCTGTCACTATCTGCAGACATTCCAGCAGGCTGCAGCAGAGGTAAATGAGGTAGAAAGCAGGGCCATTTTATCAGACCTCCTGAAAAAAAATCCTCTGCCAGCTTTCTTGAACCCTTGCTACCCCAACCCACTTTCTTTTCCATCATGTCTTTGTAGTTTATAAGCCTGCAGACACTTAAAATATTGTCTTGCTTTTATGGACTATGTGGAAGCTATTCCAGAAGCTAGTGGGCTTGAGATACAGGACTCAGGTAAATTATCCTGCATCTCTCTCGTATACATTTCATTCTCCCTTTCTGATTTTTTTTAAAACAAAAGACACTTTCCTCAGAGTCCCTAAAGCAGATTGTAGATAGGTCTGAGAGCTGTTCAAAAGCAAAGCAAGTGCCATTTTCTGTCAGAATACTTCCTCCTCCTCCTCCTCCTCCTCCTCCTCCTCCTCCTCCTCCTCCTCCAATATCTAGATGCTTTATTTTATTTTGTTTTACTTTATTTGGGGAAAAACCTGATTGGAACATCCAGAATTTAATCTCACCCTGTACAGAGGCACCTCTTTTGAAGCACATCCACATCACAGCAATACGACCACCCAGACTGACATCTTCCCCTTCTGATTTCAAAGCACATCCTCACTGTTGCTCACTCCTTATTGTATTCATCAACAGTCTGCCTTCTCCACTTTTCTCCCTCCTCACAGGTTTTACTTTCCACGAGCTCTTTGCTGCTTCAACCTTAAAGAGGAAGGACACCCAGGAAGTAGAAGGAAGGAGATAGAATTCTCTGTGTCTTGCTTTGTTTGTTATCACATTGATGGCAAAAATTTCAACATGCATTTTTCTTCCATTGTGAAAAATAAAGTTTCACAAAAGTGGGTTTTTGATGGAATGTATCTGCCCTTTTTCTATTCTTTTGAGATATTATTTACCATGGGGTTCCCACCATAAAATGTGATTCAACTTACAACCAAAATCTCTCTCTTTTTCCTTTTTTCTTTTCCTGTCTTTCCAGTACAGGAGTTAGTAGCTGTGGCCCTTCAA
>CAOLHI010005917.1:0-95334 GCA_948474755.1 Ctenosaura bakeri | reverse complement strand
AGACTACCAGCCTTCATAAAGTTTGGGGCATGGACGTGGGCAATGGTGGGAGGTCTTTCTGTCACCTGTGTCTGTGATTTCAATATTTGTGCCTGGTTTTTTAAAAAAATGTTTGCTTATTTGCAGTCTAACGTGCTTCTGAGACTGGTGACGTGGGAGTATTTCTGAAGGCCTAGACAACCGCTTGTGGCAGATTCACCAGGTTTATTCAGCTCTGTCTTGCTTTGGAAACTCCAATGTCCCACCATCTTCTTGCAGATTACCGGCCAGCGTTCCTGGAAGATGGATACTTAACATCTTGACAACGAACCTGGAAGGCAGATTGTGTGCCTCGCTTATTCCTGGCTTGGGATTTATACGTTTCTTCTATTTTCCCTTCTATCTTTTCTGGTTATTTTTTACTCTACCTCAGAAGCTGATTTGAAAAGAAAAAAATTAAACATTTTCCAAAAACAGTTATCAAAAATGACAAGTCTGTTCCGACGGAGCAGCAGCAATGGCAACTCGAGGAATAACTCTTCCGCCCAGGAACTTAACAACAGCCGCCCTGCGAGGCAGGTACGGCGGCTGGAGTTCAACCAGGCCATGGAAGACTTCAAGACGATGTTCCCCAACATGGATTACGACATCATTGAATGTGTTTTGAGGGCGAACAACGGGGCGGTGGATGCCACCATCGACCAGCTGTTGCAGATGAACTTAGATGGCAGCGGATGCGACGACAGCTCGGATTCGGATGACAGTATTCCTCCCGAGGTAAACTTTGCTAAGAATTCTTCCAGAGGTGATTTTCGTTGGATGGTTGTAGGACCATCCCCAGCTTTGAAGAGGTCCTCAGCATCATGTCCTCTTATGCCGATAGGCCAGGCCCTGGTGGGCTTGCCCAGGACTCCTCCAATCACCACCGAGTGTCCACCGTTTTAAGAATCCACTGTTTTAATCTGTGGCAATTGGTGGCTCCAATAAGATTGGGGTGGTGAATCTAGCTATCCAAGTTGCTGAGCCCCATGATGGGGTATCTGGAGAGGGCAAGTAGGACATGTGCCTTGGGCGCCAGTGCTGGTGGCAGGGGGGTGGGCAAAAAAGCAGTGCCAAAAATAGCAGAGGAGGAGAAGGGGGGAGGAAGTGGCCTTAGAGATAGAGGTGCAACTTCCATGTTTGCCCTAGGCACTGTTTATGCTACATAAGTCTCTGACCCCATCCCAAAGAAGCTCAGCACCTTGGATAGTTCCCACTAAAACCTGGAGTGGATTCACTGCACAGGTATATGGTGCCTGGGATACCTCTGACATAGCATTGCTCTGAGAGGTGGTAAGAAATTATTTTAATTGTTGGCTACGCAATAGTGAAAGCCAGGAAAAAGGAACATTTTGGTAAGATGGGGAATTTCCCAAGAGCTACACGAGGTTAGTGCCTTTGCAGTGTGACCCTGGCAGTTAAAGTGGAGTCACAGCACTATACTTATGTCGTGTGAATGGGCCCTAGGAGAGATGGTGAAATTCTTAATGCACCGCCTGATTTTAAGGAGGGAAGGAGTGAATGTGACCTTCCTTGAGAGACAGCTCTAGAGTTGAGTCTCAAAGAAAATGCCCTGTGAACTTACCAACCTAGACTTTCTTGGTGGTGGAAGATTACAGGTAGGCTCAGGGGAAACATTCTTTTGTCCTCAGCTTATGTAGGCACTATCTAGCAAAACCAGTAGCTTGGTCTGAGTCAGAAGTACATTGGAAGTCAGCCCCGCTGCTTCAAGCTTACTGATATATCAGCTCCAGGGTACCTGCCAGAGAGCAGCATACCATTCCCATAGTGCAAATATTGGTTGATTTTGGACGCAATAACATTTATGAGATTATTTTTAATACAAATGTACACAAACACACTCACAAATAGCCTTATTGCAAGCAGTGTGGACGCTGTATATGGCTCGCATCACCTGCGATCTTGACCGTAACTTGGTTACGTCAGTTTTAATTTTTAGAAAAGGAGGTCAGTGGGTTTGGGTTAACTAATTAATGCTTATTAAGGGCTCTGCAGCGACTTAAGGCTCTGATCCGGTTTTAAAGACTTGGGCACATGATGAAGTGTGAAGAATTTGCCAGGCTCCAAGATCTATATTTTGCTTCCAGCTATCACTGCCTGGTTGCGTTCTCCCATGGGTTTGGCTCTTTCTTGCTTATTTCTTCTTGACTTTGAAAGACAGTCCCTCCATTGAGGATGTGAGCATGCTGTTCTGAGCGGCAGATACATATAAGCAAAAAAAGCCAGAAGAAGCTTTCTATTCTTCCCATTATTCAGTTCCAAGTGAATGGCAAGAAGGCTTCTTCGGGTAATTAGTTTCCTACTTGAACGGATGAGATAATTTACAATTGGTGGATATATTATGATTTCATATTACATCACATTGTATTATATCATAAATGTTGGCTGACATCCTGTTCAGTGTTTTATGGTGTTGTAAGCTAGACTTACAGCCTTGGAAAATTAGCTGTTCACATGTATGATTGTGGCCTCATTGCCACAACCACAAATGCCTCCCCAACCCAATTTAATAACCAGGGGTGCTGAAGGATGACATATCAAGTTGTTCCCCCCAATCACCACCACGCAAAGAGCAATAGCAAGGAATATGCAGCAGCAGCAGCAAGGGGATGTGATGCGGCAGCTAAGAAAGCCAATGCAATCCTGGGCTATCCTGCCAATGCAATCCTGGGCTATATTAACAGAGGTATAATGTTTAGGTCAAGGGAAGTGATGGTACCACTAGATTCTGCTTTGGTCAGACCCCACCTGGAATACTGTGTCCAGTTCTGGGCACCTCAGTTCAGGAATGGTATTGGCAAGAGGGAATGTGTCCAGAGAAGGGTGACCAGAATGGTCGAAGGCCTGGAAACCATGGCCTATGAGAAGTGGCTTAGGGAGCTGGGTCAAAGAAGTCATAGAATGTTTTAATTAGAAGGGATCCTGGAGATTGTGTTTCTGACCCACTTTTTTAGTCCAGGATCTGTTGCACAAGATGCACCAAGAATATCTTGAACAGCTGTCTGGTCTCTGCTTAAAATACCTCCAGAGAAGGAGATCCTGCCACTGAAGGAGTATGATCCAAACACATCTTACTGTTAGGAAGTTCAGCAAAAATCTATTTCTCTAAAATCTCCAGGCACCGGTCCTGGTCTTTCTGTTGGGGGCAATGGGGAGCATCGGAGACTGTCTTACAAATGAGTCAAACTTTTAAGCACATGCCTCTTTCTGAGATTTCAGACTGGATTCTCATCCAGTTCTTTCTGGAGACCACTGATGTTTGGCCTCAGTAAACCCCGGAATTCCCCCAAGGATGTTGAAAGTGGAATAATGGCGCCATAACAGTGTAGTGCGGAAATGGCCTTAGAATCCCATACACACACACACACACACATTGGCTGAGGGATGCTAGTGTTTCTTGTTCAAAAATTAACTTTCCCAGACATAGATATATGTGTGTGTGTGTGTGTATGTATATGAGTTTATTAATGTAAAATATTTTACAAAACAAAAAATTATACACACCATATCATAATAGTACACCCAACATTTAACAAACCACTTATATACATACAGTATTTCCTTCTTTTTTGCCCCCTGCCACCCAGGGAACAGTATAGCTTATTAGTTTCCTTTTTTTTTTCTAATGTGGAAAAATCATTTTAACTGTTTCCTTTACTTTCTCATACCCCTTCCTTTCCTGAGCAAACTCAATCATTAATCCCCAATTACTAAACCAGACCTCCTCTTTTCTTTGACCAAAATATACCCTTCTTTTTTCTATTATATAGTCAAACATCATATATTCCGAGCTGTACTGCACCTATCCATTACGATTCCAACTTTCTTTTTCTTTCCATCCATATGCAATTACTGCTTGTGCTGCTATAATTAATTGTTTAATTAAATATTTTTGTTCCTTCTTTAATCCTATATTACTAACATTACCAGTTATACATATTTCTTTATTTAACCGAATTCCACCCCCCAATTATTTTATGTATTTCTTGTTCTATTTCCTTTCAAAAACTTTGCACCTTGGCACACTCCCACCACATATGAATATATGTTCCTTTACTCCCACACCCAAGCCAATAGACAGGCGATACATTTTTAATACCTTTCCCAGACTTTGAATGTCTTTCCCCCTTCCCTTTGCCTCCTTAATCTGGGCTTAGTGATGGAATACCCTCTTTTTTGGGTATTTGTAGTGCTTCTGGGCTTTTCCCCCACTCTCAGCTCAGCCGGGGAATCTATTTATGCTTGCTTTCTCTCTACCATGTTGTCTTTAATTATACAGAAAAAGAAAGATTGGGGCCTTCCCATTTCAGTATGGATTCCAGAACGAGGGGGACAGAAGAGCAACCCAAAGACTAAGCTCCCCTAAGATTTCCACCCCCTCCCAAAGAACAACAGCAATAGTAGTATTTATTTTGTAGTCCATCTTTTTCCCACTTTGGAACTCAAGACAGCTTACAGTTAAAGATAGTTAAAAATTAGCAGTGTCCAAAAGTTTCAAAAGCAATTAAAGCATTGCAAAATTAAAACCGGTTAAAACAGTTTAAGAAAACAACAACAACAACAGAATAAAAGTTGGGACAGTGGGATATGTGACGTCGAAGGATAGCTTCCCTCTTCCTTATTGACTTTAAAAATGGTGAACAGAAAAAGACAGATGGAAGAGCTTTGCCACCAAAAAAACCTCCTTTCTCCTCCCCGCAAAAAAGGCTGAGCCAGGAGGGGCCGAAAAGCCCTGCATAGTTTTTGAAAGCAGGTCCGACCAGGGCACGGGGTGTCTCGTCCTTAGCAAAAGGAACAACTGCAAGAAGATTTTGTGTTCCGGGATGTGTGTCTGCTATTTATGGGATGCCTGGCAAGATGGTAGCTGGAATCCCCGCACACCAGAGACTTTTGGGATCTAAATATGGCCATCCTGCTTCCTTTTGGCTCTCGCAGGAGTTGTCGAAAGCATCCCGTCTCGGGTGACTTAAGGGCAAGTTGTTGGTTATCTGCCCAGGCTTGTATTTTTGATGAGCAGACTTTGCAAAACTAATTTCGTTGCCTGCTTGGCGGGTGGGTGGGTGGAGTTGCTATTAAGCAGTTGACAATATATTGTTAGTGAGCCAGATTTAACCTGGTGGCATTGTAAGTTGTGTTGCCACATTTTGCAAAAAGCAGAGCTTGAAAATCTTCTTTGTGCACTACAGTGCTCGTAATGCTCTAACTGACGTGCCCATTGGCTGAAGGATTCTGAGAGCTAGAATTTTTTTTAAAAAGAAAATTAGTTTTCCAAGCTCTGACACAAGGTCACAGGTCAGTCTCTGGTATTTCAAGTTCAAAGGATCCAGCAATGAGAGAGATCCCTGCTTTTATAACCATGGAGAGCTTTTGTCGGTCAGGGGAGATAATACTGGACTAGTTGGGCCCAGCTTGGCATTAAAGCAGTTATCTATGTTCTAAAGAATGAAATTTTGACCTTTCTAGTTGTCTCTAGTCCAGGGTTGGTGAATCATGTGGCCCTACATCAGTTGCGTCGAGACGCGGAGAGGGGGGAAGTTTGCCCCAAGCGGCAATGTTTCTGGAGTGTCCCAACTCATAGCCACACCCCTGTGCTCCCTGGCCACATCCCCATACACTACGGCCATGCCACCACACACAGTGGTCACACCCCTTGTGCCATACCCCTCTCCCCTCCTGCCCCCCCATACACTCCAGGCTCCACCACTGTCCTAATTTCGCAGGGACAGTTCCAGTTAATTCTCTGTCCTCCCAATTTTTCAGTTGCTTTTAAAATGTCCTAGTTTCTCCTTCCTCCTCCGATTTTCCACCTTCATCCTTCAGTTGCTGCAAGCTGAGTTTAAAATGCAAAAATTGTTTGCACCGATTAACACAGCAGGAAGGAGAGGGGAGGAAGAGGAAGACTTTTGCTCTTCCCAAGGAGCTCAAGCAAAAGGAGATTGCCGCAGCTTCTCCTGGCTTGCATGTTCTCCTTCATTAATAACTTGGCTACGCACTTCCTCATTTTGGTCTGTGAAATGTTCCTGAGATGTTATCCTGAGATGTTATTGACTGCAATTCCCAGCATTCCTCACTGATGGGCGTGCCAGCTAGGTTTGCTGGACATTACACTTCAATAACTCATGGAGAGCCTCACGATTTCCATTCTGCCCAAATTACCTCCCTCTTTGGCCATTTCCGCTCTACACAGTTATAATGCTATTATTCCATTTTCAACCTCCTGTGGATTCTGGGGTTTGTAGTTTACTGAAGCCAAAGAGCTCTCTGGCTGAGAATTCTAAAGGGCCCTCAATGGTAACTTAAAACAAAATTCAGCACAAATCCCATTTTTAGAATGTTTAAAAGCAATTGGACAAATCTGTTTTAAAAGCGCATGGTTAAAGACAGTTTAGATGCGTTTCAAACATAATTTAAAACATGAAAGATAAAAGGTGCAACGCATCACTTTCAAAACACTCTTTTGCCACATGATTTTAAAATTAAAGGCCTGCCTAAACAACGTGGTCTTTGCCTTAAATAGCAGTACAATTCCGCTTTCACTGCCGTGACAGCATCCTATGGAATCCTCGGATTTGCAGTTTAGGAAGAAATATTTAGAATTTTCAGCCCGAGAGCTCTAGTACCCCACTAAACAGTGAGCCCTGGAATTCCATAGGATGCAGCCATAGCAGTTAAAACGGAATCATAGTGCTATAACTGTGCAGTGTGAAAGGGTTCCACTCGAGAGAGATTGGGCTTGCCTCTCTCTTTCCTCTATTATTCTCATTTGCTACTCTTGACCATCTGGCCTCTTTAGATCTTTAACAGAATCATAGACTTGGAGAAGTCCATAATGGGCCATCGAGTCCAACCCCCTACTATGCAGGAACACATACTCAGAGCACCCCCAGAAAATGGCCCTCCAGCCTCCATCTAAAAACCTCCGAAGAAGGAGACTCCACACACTCCCAGGCAGCATATTCTACTGCCAGACAGCATTTACCCTCAGGAAGTTCTTTCTGATTTTCAGATGGAATCTTTTTTCCTGAAGTTTGAAGCCATTGTTCAGTGTCCTAGTCTCTGGAGCGGCAGAAAACAAGCTTGCTCCATCTTCAACATAACATCCCTTCAAATATTTAATTGCCTTCTCAGCTGCACTGGTGATTTATGGAATGACCAGCGCCCCTGCCCTAAAAGAGCTGGTTTTATTTAGGGAAAATGGGGAAGAGTCACCATGGCTACCCATCAGGGCTTTTGCATGTGATTTGATCCCCATTAATGTACAGAATGTGCCTAAATGTGTCTTCCTTTCTCTCTTATTCCATCCAGATTTTGGAACGGACTCTGGAACCCGACAGTTCAGATGAAGAGCCACCTCCCGTTTATTCTCCTCCTTCCTACGACATGCACGTCTTTGACAGACAGTACCTGCAGGCCCCCCCAACGCCACCCCCCAGGTAAGCAGGGACCCTTACTTGGAGTTTGTCCGATTAGAGTTTGGAAAGGGTTGTGGAGGCATCCGCCTGTTGGATGAAGGAAATCCAGAGGAAGAACATCTTTAGGAGAGATTTGCCCAGTTTCTGCTTTTAGATCTCCAGGAAATTAGTGTCCTTCACTGCGGATGAGCTTCTTCTCATGCTCATTATCTGGATGCATAGCTCCTGCCTTAAGTGAGTCTGCTGGATGTGTATTGAAATAGTGTATTGTAGACAATGTAGAATACTGCTGTAGAACTTCTACTGCTGGAGAAGCCATGCCCTATGAGGAGCAACTTAGGGAGCTGGGGATGTTTAGTCTGCAGAAGAAAAGGTTAAGAGGGGACAGGATAGCCATGCTTAAATACTTGAAGGGATGTCATGTTAAAGACGGAGCAAGCTTGTTTTCTGCTGCTCCAGAGACTAGGACACGGAGCAATGGATTCAAGCTGCAGGAAAGGAGATTCCACTTGAACCTCCAGAAGAACTTCCTGATGGTCAGAGCTGTCTGGCAATGGAATATGCTGCTTGGGAGTGTGATGGAGTCTCTCTCTTTGGAGGTTTTTAAGCAGAGGCTGGGTGGCCATCTGTTGGGAGTTCTTTGAATGTCTGTTCCTGCATGGCAGGGGGTTGGACTGGATGGCCCCTGTGGGCTCTTCCAACTCTGTGGTTCTGTGATTCCATTAAACTTAGTTGTAATGCTACAAAGTATCCCGTGCTAATTGTATCTGCTTGGAGCCTGCCTGTATTATTACAAAGTATCAATTGGTTAATTGCTTTATTGACTGTTGCTGAAATGTAGCCAGTGAGGGGGGCAGATTAGAGTAGACAAAATCAAAAATGTAAAGGTAAGTGTTTTGAGAAGCTGGTGTGTATCAGGATAAGAGGCAGGGAAGATGTGCCTGCCTCAAGGATGAGAAGTGGGAACCAAATGCAGGTCCAGGAACTGTCTGATAGATCTATGATCCTCTCCAGTCACAGCTTTGCGCCGCCAACATTTGGAATTGTATCTATATAAGGTGTGGGCTCCAAGTGGGCTTTAGTGTCAGCAACCTTGGAAGAAGTATGCTATGACACCTGCAGCTTCTACAGATAAATACTAGTGTTTGTGAAGTCGGTGGTTCTTCTTCGTGGTCTCTGTGCCTTCATACACTAGGAGCTTTAGCGCCTGCGCGGTAGCGTTCGGAAACTTCTAGAGCTTGTTCGCTTGGCGGGAACCCCTCCCCCACGCCGGTACTGCGCATGCTCCTCCCGCCGAGCAACGGTCTCTCCTCAGTTCTTTCTCGTCCGCCGCCGCGTACGGAAGGTTCTTTAGTTTGTTCCTCTCACGTCGTGCTTGGCTTGCTGTTTTTTCACGGTTTTACGGACTTTCGGACTGTCTTTGACCTCTCTTTCGGACTCCCCCTTCGGTTTTCGTCTTTTTGGATTTCGGAGTTTGGCGTTTCTTCGTCTTATGTCCGCGCTCTTTAAGAAGTGCGTGTCCTGCGGCCGCAAGGTTGCCCTCAACGACGGCCATAAGGAGTGTCTCTTCTGTTTGGGCGAGTCCCACAACATCCGGACTTGCCCAATTTGCAGGGATTTTACTCCCCAAACTCTTCGCAACCGCTCCGCGAGACTCAAATCTTATTGTTGGGAACAGTCTCTGCGGGCGATAGACGAGACCTCCACTTCCAAGATGGCCGACAAGAAGACGACCACGCCATCGACGGTATCGGCGGCTGCCGTTCCGTCCACCTCGTCGGTATCGGGCTCGGTACCGGCGAAACGCCGATCTCGGCGTTACCGAGGATCCCGAAGCTGTCGGCGGCTGCCAAGTCAGCGAAAGGATCCTCGACGGCGAGGAAGGCTGAGGCTCCCCTTACGGAGACGCCTGCAAAAAAGCGCCCTGCTCCGGACGGAGGCAAGGGCAAGGAGAAGGAGAAGAAGAAGAAGAAGAAGGAAAAGAAGCGCTCCCCGGCTGGGGACGCTCAACCTCCTACTCCTCCTCCTACTCAGCAGCCTTCCAAAGGGCGAGGCGAGTCCGTCGACCTCTCGGAGGATGAGATCGAGGACGTTCCCCAACAGCGCCCGGACTCGCCTGTGGCAGACCCTCCAACCCTGGTGGAGGAGCGCCACCGCCCCTTAGCCGTCGCAGGTCGGCCGACCTGCAGCAGAGAGAGCCCTCTGCTTCTCCGGAGCGGCGTTCGACCTCCTTCAGGTCCCGGTCCCGCTCTTCCGAGCGTCCGGTGGCCTCGCCGCCTCCGAGGGAGACAAGAGAGGAACAACCTCGCTCGTCTGCCTCCAGATACACCTCGGCGTCCTACGTGGCCAGGTACGCGAGGGAATCTGAATGGAGAGAGCGCCCGGCCTCCTATCGGTCGCATTCGCCATCGTACCGGGATCGGTACCATCGTGGCCCGAGTCGCTGGGAGACCTTCCGGAGGTCCCGGTCACCTCGTCGACAGCGCGAATCGCGCTCGCCTAGAGGGGACGAGGCTCGGTACCGTCGACGCCGAAGCCGATCTCCGTCGGACCGCCGCTCCTTCAGCCGCTCTCCCTCCCCTCGATATCATAGGGCGAGGGAGCCTTCACCACGGTATCGGGCGATATCGCCACCTCCTAGGGTCACGGCAACGGCGACGCGCCCTACGGAGTCGGTGGTGACTGAGCGGGCTACGACGACGTCAGCCTGCCAGACTACCCCGGTCACCACCAAGAGGGTGAAGTCAGTGGTCAGCCATCCCAAGCGGGACGCTGCTGCTACCACCGCCCCGGCTGCGGAGAAGCCTAGGAAGGCAACACCTGCGGCGACTACGAAGGAGCCGGAGAGCGAGCGGCGAGAGGACTCACCGAGCTCGGAGTCGTACGACTCGAGTGCGGAGTCTGAGGTGTCTGAGGCGGCCTCCCAGGAGTCTCCTCCGTTGGGATTCGGGGACCCGATCCCAGATTCTGCTCCAGAGGACGTCCACCAGTTCTCTGCGATGCTGCTCCGCATGGCCACTACCCTCGGCCTTAAGATCGCCGATGCGGAGCCGGAGGATGACGATCCAGCCTTCTCCGTTTTCGAGGAGAAGCGACCTTCCACGGCCCCGCTGCCTCTCCTGCCCCGGGTATCCAGACTGGTGAAGGCCGCCTGGGATAGACCGGCCTCGGCTCAGCCGATACCGCAGCGGTTAGAACACCTCTACAGGGTGCAGAAGGATAACGCCGGTTATCTATTTAATCACCCTGCACCGAACTCTGTGGTCGTCGAGTCCGCGCAGACGAAGGGCTCCGGCAGGCAACACACCACCCCGCCGGACAAAGAGGGCAGGAAGTTGGACGCCTACGCAAGGAGGTTCTATTCAGCTGCCTCCTTGCAGATCAGGCTGTCCAACACTCAGGCTTGCCTCGCGGCATACCTGAAGAAAGTGCTCGATCGCCTGCAACCGGCGATGGAAGCGGTACCGGAGGACATCCGCCAAGCCTCCTCCGTGATCTTCAATGAGGCTATCTCCATCGCTCGGCACCAGATGGCCTCCTCCCGGCACGCAGTGGAGATCGCCTCCCGGGTCATGGCGGATCCGTCGGCCTCCGCCGCCATGCTTGGCTGCGACCGGCCGACATCCAGGAGGACACCAGAAGGAGGATTGAAGATCTCCCCTTCGACGGTGAAGGCCTATTCAATTCGTCCACAGACGAAGCTTTGGACAATCTCGTCAAGGCGAGACTGACCGCAAAAAAGATCGGGCTGCAGCCGGCCACGCAGGCCCGCAGGGCCTCCACCTTCCGCCCATCCTGGCGACGATCTTCCACCTCGTCGTTCCAGCGTTCGGCCCAGTCTGGACAGTCGAGACCGTCCTCCGGCTCATCGGCCAGACGCACGATTAGGCGGCGCCCGCCTTCGTCGAAGAAGTCCTCCTCCGAGACAAAGTCTCGGTTTTGACGTGCCTGGCAGGACCCACCAATACCCACTCTTCAGCCTACCATCAGCGCTCGGAGACCGACCGACTCTCGCTCGACACCTAGCGGAGTGGCAGTATGTCACTACGGACTCTTGGGTGCTTTCCATCGTCCGTCTTGGCTACGCCATCGAGTTTCTCAGATTCCTCCTCGCGGCGTTTACTACTCCACGCCGTCGAGTCCGGCCCTCCTGGAAGAGATCCAATCCCTCCTCCAGAAAGGGGCGATCGAGCAGCTCCCGCAAGAGGCCAAGACCACCGGCTTCTTCTCCAGGTACTTCACGGTACCGAAAGCCGACGGTACCCTCCGGCCGATCCTAGACCTCAGAGGGGTGAACTACTACATCCGCCCCAAAAGGTTCAAGATGGTCACGATACCGTCGATCCTACCCTTCCTACATCGAGGGGACTGGTTCGCCTCCATCGATCTCCGAGACGCATACTTCCATATCGCCATTCGCCCGCAGCACAGACGGTACCTCCGCTTCGCAGTCGACGACACCTGTTACCAGTACAAGGTGCTGCCGTTCGGACTCTCGACTGCCCCAAGGGTCTTCACCAAGTGCATGGCCCCGGTGGTATCCTACCTGCGGACGAAGGGCGCTTCCGTCTTCCCCTACCTCGACGATTGGCTGTTGGTGGTGTCCTGCAAACAGAGACTTTACCACGATGTCCACATGACGTTGTCACTCCTGACCCGCCTTGGTCTACGAGTGAATCCGAAGAAGTCCACCTCGAGCCGGCGAGGATCTTGGACTTCATCGGGGCGACGCTCGACTCGACCTCCGCCAGGGCGTACCTTCCAGAGTCTCGAGCACGAACCTTGATCCGGGCCGCCGCTCACGCTCGTACGGCCCCGACGTTATCTGCGAGAAGCGTCCAGCAGCTCTTGGGCTACATGGCTGCGACGACCGCTGTGACATATCTCGCCAGGCTGAGAGCAAGACCTCTTCAACACTGGTTCGTCCGCATATTCGACCCCCTGCGAGACGAACAGACACTCCGACTGCAGCTGCCGGGAGACGTCCGCTCATCCCTCCGATGGTGGCAGTCGCGATGCAATCTCATGTCAGGGATGCCTTTCCAACAGCCGACACCGAAGGTGACGGTAACGACCGACGCCTCCCTGTATGGATGGGGTGCCCACTGCGGCGATCTCAGAGTCCGCGACAGATGGACCGACGACGAGACCGCTCTCCATATCAACGCGCTGGAGCTGCTCGCCGTTGGAAAGCCCTACGGGCGTTCCGCCATGCCGTGGCGGGGCGCACGGTCCTGATTCTGACGGACAACACCACCGCCGTCTGCTACATCAACAGACAAGGTGGGACTCATTCCACGACCCTGCTCGACATCGCGCTCGACCTGTGGGAATGGTGCATTCGCCTGCACACGCATCCCGTGGCGGTTCACCTGGCCGGGCAGGAGAACACCACGGCAGACGCCCTCAGCAGGGACACCTCATCCCATCACGAATGGTCTCTCTCCGGAGAGGCGTTCAGACTGATTCGGACCGCTGGGGCGAACCATCGATCGACCTCTTCGCGACCAGGGAAAACGCGAAGTGTCGCCGATTCTGTTCCAGAGCGGGCCACGATCGTGCCTCCATCGGGGACGCTTTCCAGTTTCCGTGGACCGGGGAACTCCTCTACGCGTTCCCGCCGTTCCCGCTGCTCGGCCGGACGATATCGAAGATCCTCGCCGACCGAGCCGACGCGATCCTGGTAGCCCCGTACTGGCCGAGGCAACATTGGTTCGCACCCCTGCTACAAGCCGCGCGAGACGACCTGCTCCGGTTGCCACCGACACCGGACCTGCTCTCCCACTCCGGCGGCCGAGTCCTCCATCCGGACCTGCCACGCCTGGCCCTCCATGCCTGGAGGATATCGCACTAACGATCCCGTGCTCGGTACCGTCCTCGTCGCGGCCAGGAAGGAATCCACCCGTCGCAACTATCAATACAAGTGGCGACGCTTCCTGACCTTCGCTAACGAGAGGAGTGAGCCGGTATCGCCCGCGGGGCTCTCGACCGTCCTGCACTTCCTCCTGCACCTCCGGCAACAGGGCCTGGCGTTTCCATCCCTGAAGGTGTATCTCTCCGCGATCGTGGCATACCAACCGCCACGATCTGCTGCCTCGGCCTTCTTCAGGAACGATACCGTTAAGCGGTTCCTGAAAGGACTTCATCATCTCTACCCGCCGGTATCGCCGCCGTGACCGCCGTGGTCCCTCTCGCTGGTGCTCTCGCAGCTGACGAAGCCGCCCTTCGAGCCAATGGCGACCTCGGATGACAGGCTCCTGACAATGAAAACTGCCTTCCTGGTAGCGGTGACCTCAGCGAGGCGAGCGGGTGAGATCACAGCTCTTCGTTCCGATGAGCCCTTCACGGTCTTCCACAGGGACAAGGTGGTCCTGAGACCTGACATCTCGTTCCTGCCAAAGGTGGTGTCCAGTTTCCATCTCAACCAGGACATCATCCTGCCTGCCTTCTTCCCGAACCCGACGACACCGTTGGAGCGGCCCTCCACTCCCTGGACGTGCGTCGGGCATTGGCTTTCTACAAGGACAGGACTGCTTCCTTCCAACAGACGCCGCATCTCTTTGTTTGCTATGGGCGACGTCGGAAGGGCCTAAAAGTGTCCACCCAGCGCTTCTCCAAGTGGGTGGTGAGGACTATTGAACTGGCGTATGAGCTCGCGAGGAAGCCTCCGCCAGTCCTGCTTCGAGCCCACTCCACCAGAGCTGTGGCTACTTCTGCGGCCCTCCTGCGAGGAGTTGACCTGCATGAACTCTGCCGTGTGGCGACCTGGTCCCAACCATCGACCTTCGTGCGCCACTACAGGCTCGACTGCCGGTCGCGCAGAGATGCCCGGTTTGGACGTGAGGTGTTGGCTTCCGTGCTGTAGGACCTGACCCGCCGTCCGACCGGTAAGCTACACAGTCTCCTAGTGTATGAAGGCACAGAGACCACGAAGAAGAAGAACAGGTTGCTGACCCTGACTGTGGTTCTTCGAGTGGTCATCTGTGCCATCATACACACCCGCCCTTCCTCCCCTCTTTCTCAGGTCCCTGTAGGTTCTACGGCGGACGACAGAACTGAGGAGAGACCGTTGCTCGGCGGGAGGAGCATGCGCAGTACCGGCGTGGGGGAGGGGTTCCCGCCAAGCGAACAAGCTCTAGAAGTTTCCGAACGCTACCGCGCAGGCGCTAAAGCTCCTAGTGTATGATGGCACAGATGACCACTCGAAGAACCACAGTTACAGGTAAGCAACCTGTTCTTATTGAGCGCATGACACTCATTCAGAATCAGTCCACCCGTAAGGTAAGGTAAGGATGTGGGTAACCTACATGAGCTCTTCTCCTGGGACAGCAGAGCAGAGTGCCTTGCAGGCTGAAAAGCGGTATAAAAATATCTAAAAGAAACTAATGAGCCGCCCACAATTTCATTGATTTGATTGACTATCTCGGGGCCTTTTCAGTACAGAATTATAGTGCTATTCACTTTAATAGCCATGGTTCCATCCTCTGGAATGCTGGGATCGGTAGTTGAGGGAGAGGCAAAAACAAGGCAGGCGGTTTCAGGTTGCAAACTTAGAAAAGTCTACTAATGGCTTTTACATTCACATATGCATTGGGGAAGCTACATCTAACTAGCTAATGCATAGATTGGGTAAGACAGTAAGTTCGTTCTTAACTCACCGTCTTCGTGATGGAGACGCTAACCATGGATGGAGAGAAGGAAGTCGAAGCAAAAATGGCGAAGAAGAGAGAGAAACAGCAGCAGCTGAGAAGGGGGGGCGGCTTTGTAAGACCAATGACCTTAAGGAACTATCCTGGGTCACATCATCTGGTCACCTGAACACCAAAGGTATTTATAACCATGCATTTAACTGAAACAGGGGCAAATGTTGAGTCTTCAGGTGAGAAAACTTGAACATGAGTCAGCAGTGTGATGCGGCAGCCAAGAAAGCCAATGCAATTCTCGGCTGCATCAATAGGAGTATGGTGTCTACATCG
Organism: Ctenosaura bakeri; assembly: GCA_948474755.1. Taxonomy (NCBI): domain Eukaryota; kingdom Metazoa; phylum Chordata; class Lepidosauria; order Squamata; family Iguanidae; genus Ctenosaura; species Ctenosaura bakeri. The sequence goes on along the minus strand of CAOLHI010005917.1, from coordinate 79,907 downwards.
AGGGAGGTACTGGTACCACTACTCTGCTTTGGTTAGACCCCATCTTGAATACTGTGTCCAGTTCTGGGCACCCCAATTCAAGAAGTATATTGACAAGCTGGAGCAAGTCCAGAGGAGGGCGACCAAAATGGTGAGAGGCCTGGAAGCCATGCCCTATGAGGATAGACTTAGGGAGCTGGGGATGTTTAGTCTGCAGAAGAGAAGGTTAAGAGGGGACATGATAGCCATGGTTAAATATTTAAAGGGATGCCATGTAGAGGAAGGAGAGGGCTTGTTTTCTGCTGCTCCAGAGACCAGGACAAGGAGCAATGGAGTCAAGCTGCAGGAAAGGAGATTCCACCTGAACCTCGGGAAGAACTTCCTGACAGTCAGAGCTGTCTGGCAGTGGAATCGGCTGCCTCGGGGTGTAGTGGAGGCTCCTTCCTTGGAGGTTTTTAAGCAGAGGCTGGATAGCCATCTGTCGGGAGTGCTTTGAGGGTGTTCCTGCATGGCAGGGGGTTGGACTGGATGGCCCCTGGGGTCTCTTCCAACTCTACATTTCTATGATTCTATGAAAAAAGAAGGCTTTGGCATGCAAAGGAAAAGAAACCCTATGCCATCTAAGCCCCACTTGCAAGAGGAGGGAAGAGAGAGAATGCTGGAATTTTTCCAACAAAAGTGTAGTAATCCAAATAACCATACAGTTTTAGATTGATAGAGAGTGGTAGAGATCCCTTATTTTGAGGGGAGGAGAAAGACCAGAGAAATACACAAAATTTCACTTTCACTTTGGTTCTCTCCATCCAAATCCAAAGTCCACAAAAGAGTGATGTATTTATTGGCCAACGTCATCACTTTTCCTCTCTCCTAAGCCCTTGGGCAAAGAGAGGAAGCCAATAGGATTTCCCTGCGCCTGTCCAAACACTCCCCAGTGTGTTTTTGTCCACCTTCTTGGCGAAAGGCAGAAGTATGAATAACCTAAAGTAAAACCACTATTCTCTTCCCTCCCCCTGGAGAAGAAAGGAACCTGTGTGTGTGCCAAGTAGCCAACAGCACGCCGAGGCTTAATAGAAAGGAAGTTTTATTCCAAGTTACACCATAAAAGCTAAGGAAGTTTTATTCTAAGTAAGGCCATAAAAAGGCACATTTACACACAAGAAGGCTTACATCAGGTTTCTAGGTATCGTATATCTTGGAGCATCCTTCTCCGGGCATAACTTAGAAAGTTGCAGAGTTACAGAAAGAGGTTCTATTTCAAAAACACCTTGGAACCGACAACTAGCTAGCGAAACATAACAAAAATCCCTAAAGCCCCCTAACTAAAAGCAGCCCTTTGCCACTTATAGAAAAGTAGACCTTCTGCTTTGAGGTTTTCCCATGGCTAAGGAGGCAGAAATCTGACCCTTTGGAGATCAGCCTCTACCAGCTGATAGTCACCAGAGGAGAATTTGAAAAAAACAAACCAGCAACCTCCTGAGAGCAAAGGCAGTAAAATTTTTAATACCTCTGACTTCCAAATGTTTATCCCAACCTACCGTTTTGACATCCCTCTTTGGAAGACGTCCTGAAAAATGGCAGGCAAGAATGCAGTATCAAGTTGCCGGTTCAAGATCTTTTCCAGGCCTTGAAGGCCAAAACCTGAGATGCAGGGATGTTAATGTCATAAGTATTATACTCTTAAATGCCAACCACAGTTGCTCACCTCTTATCATTGAAACATATATGGAGAAAGCGAGAGAAATACACATTTTCCTGCTGGGAAATTTAAGTCAGAAGTCTTATATCGGGGACCTGTTCCCAGATCAAGGTGAAATGAGGGCATTATTCCTTTTCACTTACTTTAGGAGATGGGGAATATTTATTCTAGCTTTCTTGCTTCTCTCCAGAAGGTGACTGCAAAGCAGAGCAGAGGGTGAGCCCTGGCTCCAAATTGACTGGGAGGGAATAAATAGGTAGAGCTTTCTGGAGAGTTTTTAAGGTTGCAGCAGCAAATCAATTAAGTCTTGCAAATTGTAGCCAGCTGCTGTTCTTTTAGCTGAGCTAGACATTTGCACGCAGGTCTTTTTTATTACTTGGAGCTGAACCTAACAGAGAGAATGTGCATGTGATGTTCTGGAGCTAATGTAGAAAATGTTGTGGCAGTTATTAGGTGCACTAAGGTAAAGTATATTTATGCATGCAATGTGTAGCATTGTTGTAAGGTAAGGATCTGTTGTGCAAGTGAGAGAATGAAATGACTGTGGATTGGTTGGATATCTGAGAGGATTTCAACAAAGGGCTGGTGTGTATGACAGTTAAATATAGGACAGTGGTTCTCAACCTTCCTAATGCCGCGACCCTTTAATACAGTTCCTCATGTTGTGGTGACCCCCAACCATAAAATTATTTATTTATTATTTACAATGCCTCCCTCCCCGGTAAAGACCGCCTCGCCAGCCAGGAACGAGGGGGGCGGGCAGGGAGGAAGAGGAGCCGCGCGTCTCCCCTGGGAAAAAACTCCAAGAACCCCCCCGGGCTCTGCTTCTGCTTCACTCTCGTTTCCGCTGGGGGGGGCAGTGTGGGAAAAGTTTCCAGAGTGTCGACCCTGGCTGGGAAGGGAGGAATCCCAGCACCTTTGTCTTTTGCGCCAGGCGCAGCTCGCCCCCCCCGGAAAAGCGCCGCCATGCGGCCCCCCAGCCCTTCCGCAGCGCCCCCCCGTGGCGAGTGGGGCAGGGGCCGTGGCGAGGAGGGAGCCTGCCCCCCGTGCTGCCGCCACCCCCCCCAAGTTGGCCCGTCAGACAGGAGATTCTCCTGGTAGCGGAGAAGGGGAGCAATTTCAGTCCCTTCTGAACAGGGGGCAGGAGGATGCGAGTGCGTGGCTCATGCTTGCGCACCACCACCGAGGAGGGAATGGAGCCTAAGACCATCGGAAATACGTATTTTCCGATGGTCTTAGGCGACCCCTGTGAAAGGGTCGTTCGACCCCCAAAGGGGTCGCGACCCACAGGTTAAGAACTGCTGATATAGGAGTTAGAGAAGTTAGAAGAGTTAGTCTGGTCAGAGGGAGAGTACAGGTGGCCCTCCACGTTTGTGGCTTTGACTTGCATGGATTTGATTATTTGCAAATTTCTCCAATCCCTGACCCCCCACCTCTGGCACTTCTTTTCTGGTTGAACCTTCCCTCTCAGCAGCTCCAATCAGGTCTTTTTCCTCCCCCACCAGCCATTGCCAGGGCAGCTGAGGATGGCTCACAACCCAGTTTATCAGCACCAAAAACCCTCTCGTGATGCCAAGGAAGGAGACGGGCAAGACAGAAGTATAGGTCCACCATGCCAACCCGCCTCCCTTCTGTCTCCTTTTCTTGACTTGCTTTGGACTCTGGGAAACCCACTCTCCCCACCATGCCTCAGCCCTCTTCCCACAAAAAAACATGCACGTTTGCAGAATTACACATTTGCAGAATTGCACATTTGCAGAATTGCAAATTGCAGAATTTAGTCTTCTCAAGGATCCTGTGCCTCTAACCTTAACGAATATGGCGGGCCAACTGTACTTAGAGTCGGACTCAACTAGGATGTGGGTGAATGTGTGAGAGAGATCTGAAGTTAGAAATATAAGTGTGAGATGTGAACTAGACTCGAGTTAGTGTGAGTCAGGACTTAGGGCTATTAAGTAATCCGTGATGTTATGTCCAATTTCTGTCTAATTATTTCTGTTTTACACACTTGAGACTCAGCCCTACATAAGAAATCTTGAAAAGTTTGCGTTCAGATACCTGGTGTCTGTGGCGACAAGTGGGGAAATTAAATTAATAATTTGTGGCGTCAAAACTGCAAGGACATCTGAAAGATCCCCACGTCTGAGACCATGGCAGTGGGAGAGGAGAAAGTCCTGACACTGGTGGCAGAGGTGGGGAAGCCTTCACAGTTGGTAGCAGTGGCAGGATTTGTGGAAATCCACACATTTGGTGGCAGTGGTTGGGATCAATGGAAGTCCCCAGAGAGCATGCCTGTCTCTCCTCACTAGAGATGATCCATGGAAACTGGAGACATAGGGCCTGGCCTTGACATTTAGCACCCCTACAGATGTCCGAGGTCCTGGTCACTGCCTCCTCCTGCCCTTCTGGATTTTTACATTCCGCTGACTATCCTCAGAAAGTGAATTCCCAGCTTTGAGACACGTGGGATAATGTGAGCGGCTGTAACGCAAGCCGGGATTTGAAACGCATCAGAGTTTGGACCGCTCTGCTCTTTTCCTCATCTTTTCCTCTGGCTTTTTGGCTCCACGCCTTCTTCCATCAGGCCTCCCTGGCACAGGCCAAGAAAGGAAGTCTGGCTGCTGCTGTCTCCCACCTCCCAGAATCCTGGCAGAGTGATTACTGAACATCCCGTGGTGGGTGTTGGTGGTCTCTTCTCCTTGCCTGCAGGTTTACTGAAATTCTTTCGTCTGCTGGACGGAGATTTTTCTTCCATAACGCATCACGGGATTGATTCTCATTCAGAGGGCTGAACTATGGGGAGAGTGATTGAAGTCCTGGGACCAAAGTAGCCTGCATGCCTACATTTCCAGCACTGAATTCTGCAGTGCATATGAATTATGCAGATTAAATTGATTTGCAGGTTTTATTTGGTTCTGCAGAACTGTGCTGTTCGTGGAGTGAGTTAGGGTGCTGAAATCTGATCTTGTACAACATCACATTCCTCTGGCTCTGGCTGGATCTTTCACCTGGTTTCAATATCATTGCAATATTTCAATATCCTCTGGCTGGATATTTCACCAGCTAGGTAGACCCCTTACTCTCAGACTTAACTTTTCAGCCTTAAAGACTTCTGTATGGCCATTTCCACACTAGACTGTTATAGTGCTATTATTCCACTTTCAACATCCAATGGAATCCTGGGGTTTGCCCCTTTGAGCCCCCTCCCTAAACTGCAAACCCCGGGACTCCACAGGAGGTTGAAAGTGGAATAATAGCACTATAACAGTCTAGTGCAGAAATGGCCTCTGTGTGTGTGCTTAAAAATGAAAGGGGTAAGGATATTGAATTCAACATGCAAGTGCCAGATCCTAGGCTTTTATAGTATGGTCCTAGAATCCACACTGATAGGTTCTTCTGTCGCTAGTATCCACAGCGTTCGTATCAAGGAAAATCTGCCTGAACTAATTACGTGGAGTGCATGCTCTCCAACTGTCCTGATTTGACAGAAATAGTCCAAAGGCCATTTCCACATTAGCCTGTTATAGCGCGATGATTCCACTTTCAACCTCCTCTGGAATCCTGGGGTTTGCAGTTTCGGGAGGGGCTGGTTGGCCCCTCCCGAAACTGCAAACCCCAGGATTCCAGAGGAGGTTGAAAGTGGCATCATCGCGCTATAACAGGCTAGTGCGAAAATGGCCTTAGTCTGCTGTCATCCCACTTTTTCAGCTGCTTTTAAATGTCCCAGTTTCTTTCTCCTTATTCCCCTTCGCCTCTCAGCTCCCTGTACTTCGATTGCTGCAAAGTGAGCTCAAAGTGAAAAAAGTAGTTTGCACTCAGTGCAAGGCAGGCAAGGAAAAGAGTCGGAAGGATCTTGCCCTTCCCAGGAGGCTCAGGCAAAAAGAAACTGCTGCAACATCTCCTCGATCGTCTGTCCTTGCTCACTTTTGCCATCTCTGCCACACCCTGATGTCGGTTGGCCAGATGTCTCCTGGTTTTCATCTATGAAATGTTGGAGGATATGAAAGTGATCCCACGGCTGAATGTTTGTTTTAATTTCATTTTGTGTAGTGTTTTTCCCAGTCTGTGCCCTGTTCATTCGTTGAAAACTGTGAAATGTTTCCAATTTGGAGTGTGGAGCAAAAAACAGTGACGGGATACAAATGTATTGGTGATCATAACAGAGGAGAAAGCAGCTACATAGTATGCCCGGCAGTTTTACCCTCCGTAGATCTAACTTTCTGAGTAACTGTAGCATAAAGCTATTGAAAAGTAAGTACATTTTAGGGTTATGTAGTATTATAATAATGTTAAATAATAGCATTTATTTGTAATGCCCTTTTCTCCAAAGGATGGAATATCAACATATGCAGTCAGCCCTCCACATTTGCAGGTTTCACTTTTGCAAATGTTTTTTTTCACAGATTATTTGCTGTCACCTTTGCTGTCTCCCTGTGCCATTTTTAATAGTGACTGCAAGCCTCATGAGACCTTAGAAACTGTGAACAAGGCTTGTAAGTCCCTCTTAAAAATGGTGTGGGTCAGCAGTGGAGGTGGCAGGAAGCCCCCCCAGCCCCCCACTTCTGTCTTGTGTAGGAACCTTGATGCCTCAGAGGAATCCATGGTAGGTTGAATATGGTGATCATACTTTTTTGTGTGTTAAATATGCCTTGGGAGGGTTAGAATTATTCATGGTTTTTCCACATTCGCAGGGGTCCTGTGCCCCTGACCCTAGTGAATATGGAGGGATGACTGTAGTTTGAATCCATTGCTCCATGTCCTAATCTCTGGAGCAGCAGAAAACAAGCTTGCTCCATCCTCCATGTGACATCCTTTCAAATATTTAAGCATGGCTGTCTCGCCACCTCTTAACCTTTTCTCCTACAGGCTTCTCTTTCTCAATCAGGGACAAAGACAATAAAAGGTAACACTCTAACAATACACGGAATGAAATCCCCAACACTCCATCAGTCGCTGCCCATCTCAGCACCTTAAACACAACTCAGTGGCTTAAGATGGTGAATCGAAGAGGAAGGTCTTCAATTGTTTTGGAGAAGGGGGAGATCCTCCTCCAGCCGGGGGTCCAAAGGAAGACCGTTCCCCAAATGCAGAGCCAGATCTTGAAAGGCTCGCTGTGCATGCAAAGTTAACCAGAAACAAATGGGAGCAGGGAAGGAGAGAGAGGGGAGGAATACCGAATAGGAAAATGAAGTTGGGCAGGGTGAAATAGCTCCCGTCTGTGCTTTGTCTGAAGATGGAGTGGAGGAGGTGTTAGGCAGACATAATTAGGTTAGGCTAAATGGAAAAACAACATTCTTTGGGTTGTGTTAAGGGTTTGCGGAACAGGGAAGCATGGCTATTCTCTGTTCAGAAACTGGTGCTGTGAAATATTTTTAGACTCTGGCTGTAATGGTCTTACAGGCCCTCTGTTTTTAGATGGTAATAATGTGTCTTCAGGGGTGGGAGGATGTCAGATTTGTGAGCCTTGCTGTGTTCACTTTGCTTTTGTTTCCTACCAACTGGAACCTGGTGCAAAACGATTTTTGCTTGGAATTAAAGAATTCTGAGCTCTGGATTTACTTTTGCATCCTGGAAGTGAACAGAATTTGCTCAGTCCTTCCATGCAAAATCCACCTCTGGGAGCATATGTACACAGCATGGTTACAGAGGTTTGATTCCACTTTTAACTGTCAAAGCTTCATCGTGTGGGATCCGGGCATTTGTAGCTTGGTGAGGCATCTGAAATTCTCTGTTCTAATGCTGTAGTTCTGGGAGCTCTGAAGTGCCCCCCAAAGTTGCAAATCCTAGAATTCCATAGGCTGGATCCACGACAGTTAAAAAGTGATATCAAGATGCATAACTATGTAATTTAGATACCCTGATGGGTTGGCTCTCATTTTTTATTTGAGGCAGTGAGTGTTGTTAGCTAATGTAAAGGTTCAGCCACCCCCTCCCTCCACCAGAACCTATCAACCGGGAGGCAAGCAGAAGGATTTTCCTCCATTTCAAAGAGAGTTTTGAATTGCCCAGAATGTTTTTTTCTGGAGCTGAAGAGTCATTGTATGTGTATGTAGGGGGGGATGTTTTTATTACCTTCCTTTCTTTCCATGGCTCTGTAGATTTCACTCTAGCATAAACATCCTATTCTACCCACCACGTATGTGTCGGTGTGCATGTTTAGAAAGAAAGCATCTTTAAAAATAACTTTTCTTCCTGAATCCTTTCTCACTCCTTTTGCTAGCACAAGAATCCTTCTTTCTTCTCATTCCCTCCCTTCCTAACCGATATGCTTGGGGAAAGACAAAGATAGAACCCAACTTGGCACTATATATGTGTGTGTAAATTCCTAATACAGGAAGCCCCTACCTTTTGACACCTTGACTTGCTCTTTTGTTGTTTCTAAATTAAGGACAAGTTCCATTAATTTGAGGGAGGTTCTGCTCTTTCTTCTTACCTACTGAGGCATACTTGGGACCTCTTGTATGCATGTACTGCTTGCAAAGTGAGCTGGGGGCGGAGGCTAAACCAGCTAAGAAACGTTGCAACCAGTCTGTGCATGATCGGTACATTAAGTCCTTTATGCTTCCGACAGTACGGTACCTAGATTCCACTTTGCAACCAGTTCTGTCTTCTGGCAGTGCTTTGGGGTCTCTCAGCTGTCAGATAAGTGGGGGAAACCTGTCCAGATCGAGTAATATTACCACTCGATTCCAGTCCCACTAGTATGTAGTACCACTCTATTCTGCTTTGGTCAGACGTCACCGGTGTCCAGTTTTGGGCACAACAATTCAAGACGGATATTGACAAATTGGGACATGTCCTGAGAAAGGCAAGCGAGGTGGCAAAATGTCTGGAAACTTTGGGAACTGTGTGTGTTTAAGCTTGGGGAAGATAATATTGAGGGGTGATAACGGTAGCCGCTTCTAAATTTCTGGAGAGATATCATGTATACGATGGAGCGAGATTGCTTTCTGCTGCTTCAGAGGCTAAGGACCTTTCTGCACTACATAACTGTTGCACTGTGCTTCTACTTTAAATGCCATGGTTCTGTGCAATCATGGGATTTGCAGTTTGGGAGGGGATATTTTGAACTCTCAGCCAGAGAGCTCCAAGACTACAAACCTCAGGATTGTACTAGAGGCAGCCATGGTAGTTAAAGTGCAATCGTAGTGCCGTAGTTATGTGGTGCGGAAAGGCCCTAAAACTAGAACCAATACATTCAAATTATAAGGAAAGGGATTCTGTCCAAATGTTAGGAGGAACTTACTGATGATGAGAGCTGTCCGAGAGTGAAGTGGAATGCTTTGGAGGCACCCCTTATGTTGGACCGGCATCTTTCAGGAGTGCTTTAGCTGTATATTCCTGCATGGCAGGAAGTTGGATTAGATTCCAATAAAGTAGAGAATCTCATTTTTGCGAACAGCCTTTGGAGGGGAAATGGCTGCCTCTGCACATTCTGAAACTCTTTGCAGCGGTTGCATCTGTCAGTGATAGAACATCTGGTCAGGGGATGGGGCACATATTTGACCTGAGGCTCTTTGGAGTAAGATCCTTTTTTGTCTCTAACTGGAAGTAACTGGATATCTACTTCTGAGTTTGGCTTTGGGAGCTGGAAGACTGGATTCTGGGACAAAATGGTTGCTCTAGGAGTCTTTGAAAACTGGAAAATGACCAGTATGGATGATTTTTTTTTTTCCGTGGTGGTTTTCAGGGGCCTGAGGATGATAAATATCTATCTTGGTCCACAGACCATACTTTGTCTGCCCCTGGAGTAAATTATCGGTGGAAGCCAAGTAAATCACATCTCTTTCACACCACACAAGTACAGTGTTGTGATTCCTCTTTAACAGCCATGGCTGTAATCTATGGGATCCTGAGTTTGGAGAATCACTAGAGTTCTCTATTTTGCACTGTATTCTGCATGGGTTAGACCTCATTTGGAATCCTGTGTCCAGTTCTGGGCACCTCAATTCAAGAAGGATGTCGACAAGCTGGAACGTGTCCAGAGGAGGGTGACCAAAATGGTGAAGGATCTGGAAGCCATGAACCCCTATGAGGAGTGACTTAGGGAGCTGGAGATGTTTAGCCTGCAGAAGAGAAGGTTAAGAGGGGACATGATAGCCATGTCTAAATATTTGAAGGGGTGTCATGTTGAGGAGGGAGCAGGCTTGTTCTCTTTCGCTCCAGAGACTAGGACAAGGAGCAATGGATTCAAGCTGCAGGAAAGGAGAGTCCACTTGAACCTCAGGGAAGAACTTCCTGATGGTCAGGGCTGTCTAGCAGTAGAATCTGCTGCCTCAATGGAGTGTGGTGGAGTCTCCTTCTTTGGAAGTTTTTAAGCAGAGGCTGGATGGCCATCTGTCAGGAGTGCTTTGATGTGTGTTCCTGCATAGCAGGAGGTTGGACTGGATGGCCCCTGGGGTCTCTTCCAACTCTGTGATTCTCTGGCAGAGAATTCAAAAAACCTCACAAAACTAAAAATCCCAGCATTCCATAAGACATAGCCATGGCAGTTAAAGTATTATTAAAGTGTTATAACTGTGTATTGTGAAAGAAACCTTAGATGGAAAGAAATTGGTACCCCCTTGGATGGTCTGGAAGGCAGATTGATCAGATTAACTCTTCTGTTGTCTCCGGCTCTAATTTTGTTTGTTGCTTTGCCTTTTGCTCAACTGTTTGTAGGATCAAAGCATATAAAACTGAGCACTAAGCTGCCAGCCTAAGAATAGTTTTAGGGTCTTGGGATGCTTTCATTCTGGGTGATCCTAGAGCTACCAATTGAAAAGACGGTGCAACTGTGCCATCTTTTCCTCCCTAATGGATGTGTTTATGGAAAGAAAAAAGAAAATTGAAAGTGCAGTAGGAAAATGGCATACAAATGTAAGAAGGCATTGGTGCCCCCTTAAAATTCTGTCAAGGAGGCTCCCTTGAGTAGCATTTTACATGCACACACATGTATATGTATGTATGTATGTATGGATATATATATACACATATACATATATATATATATATATATATGAGAGAGAGAGCGCTCCTGTTCTGAGGAGGTGGGAACAACCAGTGGCAAAAGGTGGCTCCTTTTCAGTGGGGCAATGAATCCATTCCAGGTTTTGACTAGGAGTTAGCCAAGGTCTTAATTAGAAATAAAAAGAGGGCATTGGAAAGTTCCTTTAAAACCTGGAATGGATTTTTTGGGGAGGATGTGGGATTTTTGCATGGTTTTCCAGATTTCCAAGGGTTCTTTTAAACTGGAGTGTGGTTTGCTGAGGTAGCCTTGCAGTTTGAAGGACAAATGTTCTTGTCTTTGATCTTAAAAAAAAAAATCTTATAGTAATAGTGGTGTAATGCAAAAGTGCCATTTCACTGATACTTACCGTAACTCTAAGATAATAAGCTTTTTAAAAAGAGAGAGAGAGAAAGAGAGGAGAAGAAGACATCTGTCTCAGAATTAAAAAGAAGCCCACTCGATGGTGGGAATAAAATGTTGCAGTGGGTGCCAGGAATTGGCAGAAAATAGTCCTGGACAAGATAAGTAGATATTTTCTTACGAGCCCAAGAACTGCAGCAAGAAATACTACAGTGTCTAATAACTTTCTTGCACATTTGCCCCCTCTGGAGTCATTGAAGGCAACTAGATTTTTAAGCTTCATCTGAATTTTGTTCTTCCCCCCCCCATTTTTTTTTCTTTGACCATGCAGGATTGATATCCAGAATTCCAGTGGCCCGCCAGCACAACGACGCTACCGGAACTGGAATCCCCCATTGTTAGGCAATCTTCCCGACGACTTCCTTCGCATCTTACCCCAGCAGATGGACAAGGTGCAGGTGGGAAATAGAGGGTTTTTATTTTATTTTATTTTGATCATTTGAATGTCTTGAAAAACTGTTGTATAGCATGCTGCAATTAAGCTTGGGTGAACCTTGAGCTGCCCATTGCTTTCGGCAAGGCTGGCGAGAGGAAATGGGAAGCATTGCTTTCCATTTTGGCTTATCCGAATGTTGCCATGTTATCCAGATTAACAAAAGGTGGCTAAATGTTTGATTGACAAAAGGTGGCTAAATGTTTCACTTTTCCCCCCCAGAAAATAAGCCAGCTTCAAACCATGGCCCATGAAGTTGGCTTGTGTAGGCAAACTGTAGTTAATATTAACCACAGTGAGTGGAAAATATACCACTAAAATTTTGCTCCAGGAAGATTGGGGTGATATATGGGAGCCCTGGTGGCGCAGTGGTTAAATGGCAGTACTGCAAGCCACAAGGTTGTGAGTTCGATCCTGCCCGGCTCCAAGGTTGACTCAGCCTTCCATCCTTTCGCAGGTCGGTAAAATCAGTACCTAGCTTTTTGGGGGCATGTATAGAAATGTTTCAAAATACATGCTATTTGTAAGTTGTTCGCCACCTCGATCCATATGGAGAAGCGGGATACAAATAAATAAATAAATAAAAATATATGTGAACTATTCCATCATGCTATCCGCTTTGGCAATATTCTCCCAGAAATCTATGCCCTGTTGGCCTTAACTAATGGAAAGTGTATGCAATCTTGCTTCTTAAGTATGTTTACTTTAGTATATGGCTGTTATTTCTTTGGAAGAAATGGATTGTCAGTACCACTTATTTACTATGATTCCTCCTCGACCAGTTCGGCATAAACATAGAGGCTTAGGACTTTATCACACGAGGCAGGTAAATTGCAATTGCAGCAGGTTAATAGCATCTTTGGCTGGGACCGATTGCATGACCTCATTTCTCTTTTGTTGTTCTGGTGGGAAACTCTTTGAAAAATGTTTCTTTATTAACACAAGACATCCATTAATGATCTCCTTTGCAAAAGAAATGTGATAAAGCCCTGTGTCGTTAGAACAGCTACAGTTAATTAGCTTGTTCGAATTTATCAAGGAAAAAAAAATGGGTGTGAGTAATTGGAGGCATACGTCTGACACAGAGCAGGTGTGATGGACCAAAGGGGCTTTATCTAATATATAAATGTCAAAGTTTGCTTGTTTGTGTCAGGTGAAGATCTGATATGGTGGGCTGCCTGAAAAGATTCTGTGGAATCCTAAGGTTGGCAAGGGCCTTTAGAATTCTCAGCCAGAGAGGTCTTTGGCCTCAAGTCAACTGTGTCTGTCTTGAATAGGCTGGTTGCTATGGAGATGAGGCCTAGCAGCAAGGAGGAGGGCAGTGTGTTCCCTCAGGAACCCAGCCTCTGTCTGTTAATAACTCTAAATACAGAGTGGATTGTGGAATATGGGGAAAAGTTACAGGTACTGGACAAGACCGCTTGGGGAATTAGAGGCACAGGATCTCAAATCTTTCTAACAAGTGTAACCTATGAAAAAATAAAATCTTAGGAATGCTGTGTATATACGCTAGTCCTATATAAAGTCTTGTAGACTTCCCTGAGTGACCTCAATGCAGATCGGAAGGGTGAGTAATTTGCACTTCTTGGCCAGAGAGGGAGTATATCTCGACTGTTGCTTCTCTAGGGCTCCCAACAGGTGAATGGAGGCATGGGTTTGCTCTGTGGGACCTGTTTGCTTTAGGTATAGGAAGCTAGTTTTGCAACATCTTGGGTAGAGGAATTGGTTTTATACATCTAGAGATCTTGTCAGCTAAGTTAATAAGCTGGATGAGCCCTCGAGCAACTGGGTTCTTCCTTCTCTCCATATATTTATTTGAAAAAACTACTTGCCATTGCCAAAACACACAGACAAAACGCTTAACTGTGGCTAATGGAAAACAGGAACCATGATGGAGGAAAGGAAGCGGAGGAGCATGCAAAGCAGGGAGCAATTATTTGAGCACAAACTGCAGTACCACAGAGAGAGAGATAAGCAAGTCAGAACCTCCAGACATTTCTGGTTTTGTAAAAACCCTATTAGTGAGTTTTCTGGGGTGGGGCGGGGGGGACTAGGCATACAGGTGTCATATAAGGTGTGAGATGGCTTCTGTTTGCCATGCCTACTAGTTGGTTGGTTCTTCATCACCAAATGCCTTTTCTAGAGTTCCCAAAGCTGCCATCAAACAACCAAAAGCCCTGGAAGTCAGCAAAGCCAAGGATCCTTGGACCAAGAGAGGAAATGGAAGCAGTATCTTGAAGATGAGCGGATTGCGCTCTTCCTCCAGAATGAGGAATTCATGAAGGAACTGCAGAGGAACCGAGATTTCCTTCTGGCCCTTGAAAGAGGTAATGGGTCATTTCAGAAGCTTCCAATGGTGCTTTTCCATTGTCGTGGTAATGTGTCTCCTTTTATTTGGCAGGCCTATTTAGATCTACTTAATAGGAGGGCACCATGGTTTAGCAATAGCAATAGCATGTGTATTCCTACACCGCTTATCAGCTAAGTGCTCTCATAGAATCATAGAAATGTAGAGTTGGAAGAGACCACACAGGCCATCCAGTCCAACCCCCTGCCATGCAGGAACACCCTCAAAGCAATCCCGACAGATGGCCATCAAGCCTCTGCTTAAAAACCTCCAAGGAAGGAGACTCCTTCCTCTCTAAGTAGTTTACAATGTGTTAGCTAATTGCCCCCAACAAACTGGGTACTCATTTTACTAACCTGCAGAAGGATGGAAGGCTGAGTCAACCTGGAGCCCGGCAGGATCGAACTCACAACCTTATGGCTGCAGTACCAGCATTTAACCACTGCGCCACCAGAAAAATAGGAATCTGTCTTGCACCAGGACAAGCTGTGGCCTGGAGCCTATCTAGTCCTAACTAGATAGACCTACTGAATTAGTTGTGGTAGGTAAAGGGTTATGACCTGTTAAGCTCTATACATCTTAGGGACTTTTCCACACTATGCTGCTATAGTGCTCTTATTCCACTTCCAACATTCTGTGGAATCCTGGGGTTTGTAGTTTAGGGAGGGGCATTTATAATTCTCAGCCAGAGAGCTCTTTAGCCTCAGAAAACTACAAATCCCAGAATTCCACAGGATGTTGAAAGTGGAATCATAGCACTATAACAGTGTAGGACAGAAAGGCCCTAGGTCCAGCCTAGGGATCATATCTCCCAATATTGACCCTGACCAAGAATGATGAGCCCTGGAGGGTGGAGAGAAGAAGCAGTGGGTCCAGTAGTGAGAAAGGCAGAGCACTGAGAAGGGGCAGAGAGAGAGAGAGACTGAGAGAGAAAGAGAGGGAGGTTGCATATCTACCTAGGGAAGAAACAGGGAACTCAAGGAGGCAGAAGGAGGTTGGCTCCCAATTCATTTTTCTCTGGCGGTCAAGGGTCTATGACAGAAAACACTGTTTTCAGACCTTGTTTGATCATGAAGATACTACTGTTGCTGTGCTTTTTTTTTTTTTCATCTCTGAATAGTCTCTTCTAACCCTTTCTCCTTTCCACCGGGAGCTTACCTTGATAGATGGCTCATAAATTTCTCATGTGTGTGTACGTTTGTACGCGTATTCTTTGTTCCCATCAAGATCGCTTGAGGTACGAGTCAAAGAAATCCAAGATGAACAGCGTGGCCGTCAGCAGCGATGTCAGTTTTTCCTCTGTAATATCGGGTATGTCATGTCGGATTGCTTCTCTCTGTTCCTAACACCATCATCCCTACAGCTTTTCTTCCTAATGGTTGTGCCGGGCTTCCTTGCTTTGTAGGGTGGCCACCTAAGCCAGAATTTCAATTTTCTGGCCAGTCGCCCGAACTGGAGGGTGTCAGGCCAGGAAAAAAGAAAGAACTTGGAGATGGGGGAATAGAAGTAACTCCAGTTCTGGCATAGAAAAGTGGGGAAATGGCTCAACCAGGGACCCCATGGACGCCCTTGTACAGCACCCCTCCTAGATCCCGGGGGGAGCAGTGTGATCCTCTAATCCTGCACAGTTGCACACTCCTAAGAGATCAAGCTCGTTCTTTCCTGGTTTAGATGCTAAAATGGAACTGCTCTCTCTCTACCCCAAACCTCCTTTGCACATGCAGGGGATGGAGGTAGAATTGCAAGCCGGCGGCTGCCGTTCCCAGCCATAGCAGATGCAAACTCCTCTTTCCTTTTTAGCTTTTGGACAAGGAGATATTGCCTTGCTGGCAGAACGAGTCGATAATCCTGCTTAACCTTAACCACCAAGCTGAGCGGCAGCCTCAGAAGAGGGAATTAGTGTCTCTCTCTCTCTCTCCTTTGATATCCCGTTATTAAAACTGCAGAAGGGGAATGGCCTAGTGTTATAATGGGAATGCTTCCTACGAGGCAACCAACCGTGCTGCGTCACAGGGAAAAAACATGGAAAGCAAAATAGCTTTAGCTGGCTGTCTAAGAGGCTTGGAGTGGACCCGTTCCCCAATTCCACATCCATGCGGAACCACGTTCGATGCCAGGTAGAGATGCCAACGTTCGGAGAGTCTGTCTCCATCAAAATCTTCTTTTAGAACAATCAAGCTCCTAGTCCTTAAGGTCACAAATTCTGCAGTGTGACGAGTGGGTGAAATGGAGAGAGATGGTTAATTCTTCTCTCATGCTTGCAGAATGCAAGCTCACCAGCTCAAACTGAGCAGCAACTAATTTAGGAAAAGCAGGAGAAAGTATTGCACAGAGTGTACTATGTGTATATGGAATTCCTCATCACAGAATAGAGGAATATCTTGGCTTATGGGTTTAGATAGACTGAAAATGTCCTTAGACAGATTCCTGAAGGAAGTGGAGCCTGTCCATGGTTGTTAACCATGAAAGTCAATGGAACTGTCACATGAAGTATAAATAGACTCTGAGGATGGGGTACACTTAATTATAATGATAAGTTTAATTTAGGGTTGAACAGGTGAAAAAAATAAAGTATATTGGTATGTAGGATAGTAAGAGTAATTAGGTAATGGTAGCTGTGGTTTAGGATAGAAATAAGAATGAAATTATGAATTTTATATTTTTTTTTATTAAAACAAAACAAAAAACAAGGAACATACATGTCTATTTCAATTGCTTTTCATAACGATAGGAAGATCTCTCATAAAGCTTTAGATATGAACAAAAGGCAACATGATAGTCATATAATATATCATACTATACCCTTAATATACATGTAGTATATTACGGAATTTTATATTTTGAAAAGGATAAAAATAAGAATGAAGTTACTAATAGTATATTTTGAAAATGTTAATTATGGGTGTAATTAATAACAACTGGCTGAATGAGAATGAGATTAAGATGTATATAATTAAAGATATATAGCCGATATGATATATAACATATTGTATAAGTAATACTACGTATAAGAAATTTGGAGAGAAATAGAAATGTAAGCATTTTTTTTTGCCTTTCCCTTCACTTTTATGTTTGTTATGTTATTTTTTTTTCACAATAAAAAAAATTTGGAGGAAGTATACCTTGGAACAGAAGTTGTAACAGAACAAAAACAGAAAAGAAATGTATAGAAATGTTTCGAAATACATGCTGTTTGTAAGTTCGATTCATATGGAGAGGCGGGATACAAATAAATAATAATAATAAATAATAATAATAATAAAAGAGAGCTCTTATTTTTCAATGCATAACTGGAACCCACTGAGTGGCCTTGGGCAAGTCACACTCTCTCAGCCTCCGAGGGAAGCAACGGCAAACTCCCTCTGGACAAATCTTGCCAAGAAAACCCTGTTCTAGGGTTGCCATAACTTGGGAAAGACCGGTGCAGATACAACTTCTAGTGCAGTGGTTCTCAACCTTCCTAATGCCGCGACCCTTTAATACAGTTCCTCATGTTGTGGTGACCCCCAACCATTAAAATTATTTTCGTTGCTACTTCATAACCGTAATTTTGCTACTGTTATGAATTGTAATGTAAATATCTGATATGCAGGAGGGGCAGGAGGACGTGAGCGCGTGGCGCGCGCTTGCGCACCACCACCGAGGAGGGAGCGGAGCCTAAGACCATCGGAAATATGCGTTTTCCGATGGTCTTAGGAGACCCCTGTGAAAGGGTCGTTCAACCCCCAAGGGGTCGCAACCCACAGGTTGAGAACCACTGTTCTCATGGCTTGATAGCTTCCGCTGGGCAAAGATTTGTTTCTGTTTCTTCTGCTTCTCATTGATCCCCGATGTGTTTTGCTTCTGCAGACGATGTCGTTCGCTCCTTAACTGGCATGTCCAGTGGTGCTATTTCCGAAGATGCCTTATTCAGGGACAAATTAAAACACATGGGAAAATGTGAGTTGTGTCCGATGGTGAGATTTTAATCTTGAGCTGTGATCAGGCTTGCTAGTGAGGTTGTGGCTGTCCCTCTGTTTGAGTGTGGGTACACAAAAGCACATGAGAGCCAGCTTGAAGTAGTGGTTTGGACTAAGACTCTGGGAGAGCGAGGTTCAGATCCCTGCCCGGCCATGCAAACTCACTGGGAGACCTTGGTTAAGTCACACACTCTCAGCCTCAGAGGAGGGCAGTGGCAGCCCCTCTCCGAACAAACCCAATGATAGGGTCGCCTTCCGGTCTTCAGAAGCTCCCTGGTAGCTGCAGCTCTGGGCTGGGGACAGTGATGAAATATCCATCGGTCCTTACCATAACAGACCTTTAAAATATCTCGTGGGTCTCCTTTTCCTTTTCCTTTCAAAGGTCCCCATTCTTTGCTTTTAAATGCCTGGCCTTTGCTTTCTTTCAGCTACGCGCAAGAAGCTGTTTGAACTTGCCAGAGCTTTCTCAGAGAAGACGAAAATGAGGAAGTCAAAAAGAAAACAGCTGTTAAAGCATCAGGTGTATCCTTCCGTATCATGAATGGACCAGATATTCTCTTGTTGGTTTACCACCCTCGTGGCTTCCTTGCAAGAGGGCGTGCCAGATTGGGAGCCATGGGACCCTTCTGCACTACACTGTTATAGTGCTATGATTCCACTTTCAACCTCCGATGGAATCCTGGGGTTTGCAATTTAAGGAGGGACATTGAGAATTTTCAGCCAGAGAGCTCTTGGGCCTCAGGAAATTACAAAACCCAGAATTCCACAGGATATTGAAAGTGGAATAATAGCACTATAATAATGTAGTGTGGAAAGGCCCATAGACAGCTGGCTGTTGCCCAAGAGAGCAATGATATTGCTCCATTCCTTGGACTTCCTCTGGTTCTGGAATAAGCCTTCACGCTTCAAAGAGGGATTTGAATTCAGGACTCCCTGACACACTACCCATTGATAGGGATGATGATAAAATCATAAAAGCATAGAGTCAGAAGAGACCTCAGAGGTTATCCAATCCAACCCCCTGCCATGAAGGAATACACAATCAAAGCACTCCTGGCAGATGGCCATTCAATCTCTGTTTAAAAATCTCCAAAGAAGGAGATTTATATTCCACCTTTTCCCCAGTCTGGGGTTTAATGTGCCTTACAAAAATTAAAACAGATGCAGCTAAAAAATTATTATGCAATATAACTACAGGTTGAGTATCCCTTATCCAAAATGCTTCTTCTCCTTAATCGTAAGCCCAGGATGGGAACAGCAGCTTCGACGGCTAATCTGCTCGACGATGTTGAAGGACATTCATGTGGTAAGATGGTCACTGGTGTCGAACACAATCACTATTTCAGGTTTGTCTTAGCTACCCAAAACATGCCGGTTGCATGTATGCTGCCTGGAGACTTCAGGCAATGAGATAAAGTCTTTTGTGGTTCCATTAAAAGTGTGTCTCTAACGAATCGGGCAGCATTTTCATTTGTAGAAGAGGAGGCATTCCTATATCGGTGTTATTGCCTTGCTTCTATCGTAACATTTGAGACCAACAGCTCAGATGCAAAGGGAGATTCTTTGATAGATATCACGAATATGACATCACGGCATATCACATCACCAACTGTGACATCAGAAATACACGCCACGTGCCTGTACAGGATGGCCCAAATAAAGGCACAGGTGTATCCGTAATGATGACTCATTCTTAACTGTAGGAGGAGGGAGAATTGATGTGAGCTTCTCTGTGATGTGGAAGCTTGTGTACATCTTCACCAGCAGAAGCAGAAGTCCGTCCCTAGAGTTGCCAGATAGAAAACTAGAGAGGGCTCCTGTGCCTTTAACAGTTGCGTAGAAGTGATGCTCATCACACCACCAGGAAGTAAGCATGCGAGAAGTTCCCTCTACTACACAGCCATTAAAGGTACAAGATGCCTCTCCAATTTATACTTTAGCAACCCTGCCCCACCTGCCGTAGTTGTACTGCCTTCTCTCGTTCAGTGGCAACGGCATGATGTGAGCTCAACAGAGCTGCAGAACGGGTGCCGATATTCCTGTGTCTCTCTCTGCATTTCAGATGAAGACAGCCAAGCCAGAAGACAACCGTTACCTGTAGAGGAAGAAACGTCAAAAGAAGTGCAGTGAGGCAACGGATGACGTGAGGTTAGGGCTTCCCCATTTGCCCCTTTTTTTTGCCTTAGAGTACTGGAAATATCATGTAATAACCGGGCTATTTGGAATTGATGTGTGCTTTCTCTACTGACCCACACACAATCCACAAAACTGATGTTTTTTGTCTTAGTTTTCAAGAGACCAACATTAGTAGTAGTAGTAGTCTTGAGGTTTTTAATATCAGCTTTTAATAGGCGTATTTAATAATTGTTCAGTGAGAAGGCTGAAAAGTTTTGTGTGTCCATATTAAAAGCCAGTATGGGTTTGTATATAAAACAAAACCAAAGTCATTGACAAAAGATTCTTAGACATATAAAATGAAAGGCATTTTATGTATACAGTACTTCTTCCACTTTTGTGAGAGTTATGGGCACAGGACCCCCTCGAAAGTGAAAATATTGTGAATAAACTGAAGCCTATTTTAGAAGCAGCCAGCAGCCACAGTGGTAACCAATTGAGCTCCACACCAACCTTCTCTCCTTCCTCCGCCTGTCCTCAGCAGCTTCCCATTACCCAGTTCCCCCCTCACTTTCCTTGCCACCTCCTAACGCTTCTCTCCAGTGCCAACGACAGTAACTCCTGATTTCTTTTCCTGCACACGTTGGAAACGTCATGCCTCTTCCAGATTCTCAGATCAGAAAAACTCAAGCAGGTTTTCTCTTCCTCCACTCCTAACACCTCTCCCCAGTCCCTTAACAGCAACCCTTCATGCAACCCCAGGAAAACTCAACAGGACTGGAGAGAGGTGTTTGGTGGAGAGGAAGAGAGTTAGTTTTCCCGGTCTGAGAATCTGGAGGAGGGTGAAGTTTACAATGTGTGCAGGAAGGCAATTGGGGGGTTGCCGTTGTTGGGGCTGGAGAATGGCGTCAGGAGGAGGGGAAGAGAAATTGCAAGGAGGCACTGGAAAATGGGAGGTTGCCTCTGGTGTCTCTAAAGCTGGGTGGAGTTTTCCTGGTCTAGAGCCCTGGTGGTGCAGTGGATAAATGCCGGCACTGCAGCCACAATGCTGTGAGTTCGATCCTGCAAGGCTCCAGGTTGACTCAGCCTTCCATCCTTTCGTAGGTCAATAAAATCAGTACCCAGCTTGTTGGAGGCAATTAGCTAAATACATTGTAAACTGCTTAGGGAGTGCTTCGCACTGATAAGCAGTATAGAAACGTAACTGCAATTGCTGTTGGTCCGAGAAGCCACCTTGGGTCCCATCTTGGGAGAAACGTGGCATATAAATGCAAGAAATTAATTAATTAATCTCAGAAAGGAACGGTGGTGCCAATCGAAGGAGGAGGGGTGTGTGTGGACCTTAAAACTCGTGAACTCAAATTCATGAAAGTCAAACCCACAAATGTGAAGGGCTGACTGTATATTGTGCTTATTGTTATGAAGCTGGGAAGAATGCCTGGGAGTTTTAGCTACAGAGATGCTTTGTGGGGCTGAGGCCTCATTAAATTGTGGAGGAGGAATATCACACGGTTCAAGTGCTGGTTTGGGCTGCTGCCTAAGGCTCTGTGGTGTACTCTGTTGTAGCAAGGATGGGAGAAAGGTGGGTTTCTACAGCATCCCAGAACTTTCTTCTGCTTTGGCTAGGGTTTTTTTGTTGTTGTTTTTTTGGCTTTGAAACATGTCCCTTAAAACAAGTGGACTCGGTTTGTGTTAGTGTTCACATCCCCTTTCCCTTTTCTTCTGCTTTCTTCTAGATCCTGAGCTGGCAGCTGAAAAGAAGAAAAGCCACGTAAGCTGAGAATTGGAAGATGGCTTTAAAGGAGCGGTTTTCGGGCTGACGCTGCGTTCCAGCCCTGGAGTTGTCGGACGCTTCCCAAACGAAGTACAAGCATTGCATAACGTCAAGGCACACAACATTTTCTTACCAATGGGTTGAAAGCAGTTCTGGGTTGTGGTTTTTTTTCCTCCCATTTTTTTCTTCCTCGGTCTGAAGATTCCAGCCAGAAAAGGGGGTGGGGGGAGAGATGAACTTAGTATCTGATCTGGATTTTTTTTTCTTTCCTATATCATTTTTTTTTCCCGTTGGAGAATGAATTTGAAGCTCCAAATGATGTGTCCAGGCCCTGTCTTTCTTTGTAACACCGTGCTGTTCAGATGTATAAATGAAAAAGAACGATGATGTTTAAATGTTTCAAACCCATCTCTCTTTTACTAACAGATATATGTCCTTTGTCAAGGTACGGGACAGCCAGAGCATTTCGTTGTAGGGTTGACTTTTTTTTTCTGTTCTGTTTTGTTCTTACTATATGACTGTTGCTGCTAATAGAAAAGAAGCCCAAGTCGAGATAGTACCTGGCTGTCTCTATCCAAACATAATATAAACTTCTCTTCATGAAAGGGCAGAGACCCAGGAGCATCTCATAATGGATTTGTCCCTGTGTTGGTCCTTGCTTTTTTTTTAATTATTATTTTAAAAAAGCAGATTAAGGTCCGTCCATCATGAAACCATCTCTCCTCACCCCATTGCTTTGCTGTGCTTGCTCTTCTAACGTCATGTTCCGTGTATTGCTGAAAAATGAGATTGAAAAATAGAGTTGGTGTAGCAGGTTCATATCCTCTATATAGTCCCATTTGTGTTTTTGTGAACTACGGCTCCTTCGCAACATTGTCATGAGATCCTGTCCCATACTGAGTCATGTCCCATACTGTGTCGAGGTAATGTTTGAAAAGCTGGTATTTTACCCTCCAACGGTCCTGATGGGGCATGGACAATCCGGATTAATTCTCTGTCTTCCCACTTTCGCAGCTGCTTTTAAAATGTCCCAGTTTCTCTCTTTCGTCCCATTTCCCCCCTTTGTCCTCAGCCTGCTTTAGTGCTGCAAATGGATTTCAGAGTGCAGAAGTAGCTTGCATTCAATTAATTCATTGTGGGGAGGTAAGGAGAGGAGAAGAAATGGATTCTTGTCCTTCCAAGTAGGCTCAGGCAGAAGCAAACTCCTGCAGCCTCTTCTAGCTTGTGTGTCCTTCCTCATTAGTAGCTGTTGCCATTTTGATCACACTCTGATGTCACTTGGCCGAACACGTCCCAGTTTTCATCTGTGAAATGTTGGAGGATATGTGATACCAGGCCTTAAGGTATGGAAATCATAGGCTCACAGAGTTGGAAGAGATCACAAGGGCCATCCAGTCCAACTCCTTATTATGTAGGAGGACTCTGCCAAAGCTTTTCTGAAAAATGCCCACCCAACCTCTCTTTCAAGACCCCCCTCCAAAGAAACAGAGTTCTCTGAGGCAGTCTGTTCCACTTTTTAAACATGCTGGTTGGGGGCTTATGGGAGATCTAGTCCCCCAAAGTAACTTTCCCAGCCAACTAAGCCACAGTTGAATAGGAAGGGTGCGCACATTTGGCCTCCTCCGTGTGGTACCAGATTTTTCAAACATTAACCTCAGTAGCATCTTTTGAAACTGTGTGTGAAAGAAACATTTGCATGAGAGTCTGGGGAGGGAATTTAGGGTGGGTGGGAGTTGGCGTGGTTTTGGTTGGATTTGCCTGCATGTGAGTTGTATTAGGTGTGGGATAGCCCCCCAGGGATCATGGCTTCTGGGTGGCAGGCATGTTGTGAGTTTGTTCCACAAAGACTGGAATGCTGAACAGTGGGAGGCGGAAGCTTGCTGGCAGAGCGCCCGCTTTGACGCAGAGAGTCCTGGGTTCAAATCCAATATCTCAATGCAAAAGGATTGTCTGGGATGGGAGAAGCCCCAGGCTTTAAAGTCTGCCCCCAGATGATAGACTGCCGCCACCAATTAAAATAGACAGTATTGTGTACAGATGGACCAATGACCTTATTCAGCATAAAACTGCTAATAACCCAAAGGCTGTAGATTCCAAGCCAGGCATAAATTTTACTGCTCTCTTTTATAAGTGCATGAAAGTATTAAGGGCAGGTCTATGAATCGTTGTTCACCGTTTTGGCCAAAAGAATCTTTAGATCTTTAACAGAATTGTTCTGAGAGCCTAGTAGATGCATAAAAGTTTCATGCGTTTCGTCCCTGCCGTTCTGTTTTGCTGACGTCTATGTCTTTCCCGAAGGAACACATCTTTAGCCAGATGAAAATGCTCATCCCAAGGTTGCAGATTCAGTGGGGCCCTCGTGGCACGACTTTGGGGCCGTCCGGGGCAATAAGTTCCCCGAAATCCAGCAAGGACAGCTTATCACGTTTTGAAGGGAGTGGTGTCATATATTTATTTTTATTATTATTATATACTTATTTATTTTTACATTTATAGTCCACTTTTCCTCCAGGGAGCCCGAGGCTGTGTACGTAACTCTCTTCCTCCCCAATTTGTCATCACGGCAACCCTGTGAGGTGGGCTGGGCTGAGAGAGCATGGAAGCATACCAAGGTTACCCAATGAGTTTTGTGGCTCGGTGAGAACTCAAACCTGGGTCTCCCAGGTTGCAGTCACACGCTCCCATCATGACGTCACACTGGCTCTGCCTTTGGTGCTGTACATGTTAATACAAAGTACCGTAGCATCCAGGGTTTAAAGAGACCACAAAGGCCATCTAGTCCAACCCCCTGTCATGGGGGGATCCCCAGCTAAAGTGCTTCTGAAAAGTGAGCATCCAGCCTCTCTTAAAATTTCTCCAAAGGATCACCCTGTTCGGAGCCTATTGCACTGCCAAATATTCTTCTCAATGGTCAGGTAGAATTCCTTTCTTTGTACTTTGAATCCACTGGTTTGTGTTCTAGAGCAGCAGAAAGCAAACCATTTATATAAAGACCCACGTCAACAAAGCCAAAGTGTAAAATTAGCACAATTTCAGCACAGATTTGTTTGCAGTTTAGATATGAGCCTTTCGAATTCTCAGCCAGAGAGCTCTTTGGCCTCAGGAGACTAGAAACCCCAAAATTCCCCCAAGGATGTTGAAAGTGGAATAATAACACTTAACGCTGTAGTGCGGAAATGGCACCAGTTTTCTATCTGTGGCTGCCAAGCTTGAAATGGACACTCATCACGCCGTTCAGAAGTGTAAATAGAGATTTCAAGGCTTGGGTGAGTGTGGCTGTGTTTCAGTTTTGTGTCTTAAGAGGAGGCCTAATTTAAGCATTCTTTGTTTCTTGATTAAACAGAGGCATAACTCTAGTTGCCAGTCCTAATAAGAACATACCTTCCAGCGGTCCTGATTTGACCCAGATCTAGTTGCCATCACATTTTCTCAGCTGTTTTTACAGTGTCCCAGATTGTCTCTCTTCCTGCCACTTTCCCCCTTTCTTCTGAGCTTATGTCAGCGGCTGGAAAATGACTTCAAAGCGCAGAAGGGTTTTGCATTCATTTAACTCAGCAGGGAGGAGAGGAGAGGAAGGGGAAGAATCTCACTCAGAAAATGCAGAAATCCCAAGATTTTTGTGTGCTTTTCCTCCTTAATTACTTTTGTCCTCTTGTTGCCTGGCCCACACCCTTTGGACAACTCTGCAATCTTGCTTGGCTGCACGGGTCTCAGTTTTCATCTGCGAAATGTTGGAAGGTACGCTCGAGTAGATCCTTTGAATCAGTGGAATTTACAGCAATGTTGACTTGCTGATGTCCCCTGAATGTAGTAGGTCTCCTCTAGCTGGGACTAGCCGGTGGATTTAGGCCAGAGAACGAGTGAGCGAGTGCACAATGGGGCTTAAGTGAGGGTGGGGGGAGAACCCGCAGCAAGGCTTTTATGTTCTCTCCAGAACCAAAGCTGACGTCAGTAGAAAACTTGGACAAAAGTTCAGCCTCTTGATCTTGGCAACCGTGCCCTGTATGGCATCCAAGTTTCCAGGCTCTTTCGAGGGGGAAGGGAAGTGGTCTGGTTTAAAGGGACCCAGAAGCTTGAGAAATAGCCAAGGATTAACACTTACGGTACGTGTGGTTGGGGTGATACGAGAGGAGACAAATAAGGCTGCAAAGAGACTCACCTCCTTAAGAGGAGAGGGAATGGCAAGGCAGCCCTCCTCCTGTGCCTTGTCTGAGAATGAGCGTCTGCTCATTGCTAAAGCCAAAACTGGAGGCTGGCCACTGGAAATAAAACAGCTGTCGGGCTAGGAAACATGCTCTCTGTGTGAGTGAATGTGTCCCCTGCATCCCTAGCCGAATAAGCCACCGTTTGTCCCTCCTTCCTTATCCAGGAGGAGTTTTCTGAATGCTTGGAAAGAACTCACATTCTGGAATTGGATCCACCTGGTTGGAAACAATTGGATCCACCAACGTTTCACGGGGGCTTTGATGGCTTCACTTTCTGCACTTTTTGTGCTCTCTTCCACATCCCGTGGTTTTAAAAAAAGAAGGATAGAAGCCAGCAAGAAATTCTACCCTGTCAGTCCTGCAGGAAGATGATGGCCATTTCCGCACAAGACTCTTATGGTGCTATTATTCCACTGTCAACCTCCTATGGAATCCTGGGGTTTGCAGTAAACCCCAGTAAACTGCAAACCCCAGGATTCCATAGGAGGTTGACAGTGGAATAATAGCAGAATAACAGTTTAGTGCAGAAACGGCCAATGTCTTTAGTAGAAACCATCTGATGCAGAATAGCCTCTTTGTGAAATGGGTTAGGTGAGGGGATTTGTGGACGCCTATCTTTTCTGAGAATGTGTTTTTTACTTCTCTAGCATAGAGCCAGGCAAGCCTATCCCTTTGAGCTTGGGAAAGCTGCTTTTTTGGACCACAGCATCCAGAATGCCCCAGCCAGCATGGGAAGTAGCTATCCTGGGGGTTGTAGTGCAAAAAAAAGTCATTTGCCCAAACTCTGCCCTCATCTGCAAGGAAAAAGCCCAGAAGGCTTGGTGTGAGATACCTAAGAGATTTGTTCTACAGTAATACAAATGCCAGTGTAGTGTCGCCATTTGAGCATTTGGCTATAACCCTGGAGACCAGAGTTCGATTTCCCGCTCAGCCATAGAAACCTACTTGGCCAAGTCCCACTCTCTCATCTTCAGAGGAAAGCAAAGGCAAACCCCCTCTGAACAAATCTTGCTGAGAAAACCCCAGGATACGTTCGTCTTGGAGTTGCCGTAAGTTGGAAACGATGTGAAGGACACGACAACAAAAATGTATAGACATATCCATAGGAATATTGCTGCTTTTTCTCCCCTTTTGGAACTCCAGGGGCCTTTCACCCTAATACAGTCATCATGCTCTGATTCTCCTCTGGCTCCCATGGGATCTGAAGTTTAAGGAAAGGTATCTGGAATCCTGAGCCAAACTACAAACCCCAAGATGCCCCAAGAAGTGGAATCACAGTGCTATAACTGAATAGTGTGAAAGGACCTCAGGTCCTTTAACACCCCGGTCAGCAACTAGTTTTACAGGAGGTCCCTTGGGGAGTAGAATAGAAACGGTGGGCAACGGCCACCTTTAAAATGGAGTTTTGCAGATTTATGGCCACCTCTCCCTCTCTTTCTTGACACTGGATTTGGGCATGGAAGCCACCAGTGGCCCCGGGGGAACAAGTGATACTTCTCTTCCTAAAGGGCGGATGGGGCCGAGGGGCTTCTGGCTGCCAAGCCCTACCAACGCCAGGCGGTTCTTCCAGCTCCTGTTTCCTTGGGCACCTTTGTTTCCCCATCCTGCCTGCAAGTCTACGATCCGCCTCTTTAACTAAAGCAACCACCGTATCCGCTCTTATAAGCAACTTTCCAAGCCGTGCTTCATCCACCATCCCTTGCAGACCCAGCACTTCGGGTTTTTCCCTCTGCTGCGGAGGGTTTTGCCTGTTTTAGGGGAGATCCTAGGCCTACCTAGCTTGAAAGACTGCGCAAGGATGGCATCGTTTCCTCCTTAATGGTTGTTTTAGTGGGAAGAAAAAAAGATGTAAAATGCAGTGGGGAAATGGCATGCAAATGGAACAAAGGCATCTGTGTCCCCTTAAAGAAGGCAGGGTGGTCTTATCCCCGCCAACCCCCTGTTTTAATCTTTATTTCCCCTTGGAAGAACAAATTGCTCTTGTTAAAATTTATGGGTCAATGCAAATTTTTTTAAAAAATTCTCTGCATAGAAATGAGAACCCACAAACTCTTATTCAGCTTCCCAGGGTTTATATGAGTGGCCCAGGCAGTGAAGGGAAAGGCCTAATCCAGAATGGGTTTTCAGGTCCTGGACAGATCTGCAGCCAGAAGGGGTACAGCTAAAGCCTTTAGGTCTCTGCCTCACTGCCAGGCCATTTCCGCACTCGACTGTTATAGTGCTGTTGTTCCACTTTCAATGTCCTATGGAATCTTGGGGTTTACAGTTTGCCCCTCCTTCAATGGCAAACCCCAGGATTCCATAGGACGTTGAAAATGGAATCAGAGCACTATAACAGTCGAGTGCGGAAATGGCCCCAGTCTCCAGCAGAGGAGGATAAAGTTAGGCAATGGGGCCAGGGAGGTGGAAGGGACAAAGCGGACATTGAACTTTCCTCGCTAGGGGTCAATTAAGGAAACAAAATCATCTGTCCTGGTCACCGTTGATCTGTCTGTGTTGCAGAGCTGGCAGAAATAACTTTTGGAATGAGAGCTCAGAATTGCCAAGGCAGAGGATTCTTGGAATTGTTGGAAAAAAGTTGTACTCCCAGGCCCTGCTCTCATGAGAACAGGTTGTATTTTGTTACATCCCATGGTATATTTTGTGGGTGTTTCTTTAGTGGAGGGGAGCACCCCCCCACACAAAAACCATGCATTTCGATAGCACACTTTTATAACAGTGCCCCGAAAATCAGTTTGAAACCGGATCTCCCACAGCAGCTCCTGACGGCATTGTTCTTTTCACGGAAGTTGCTCATTGCTGCTGCTGCCTGCTAGAAATTTTAAGGAAAACAACAACCAGAGAGTCGAGGCACCTTAATTGCTAATACATTTATTCTGGTACAAACAGAATTCCCCTTATTACAATCCCTTATTACAATCTGTCTTCAAAGCCAGGAAGAATTAAGACTCTCATACTCTCCAAATGTCCCAATTTGGCAGGCACAAATCCGGATTAATCCTTTATCATCCCACTTTACCGGCCACTTTTGAAATGTCCTGGTTTCTTTCTTCTTCTCTCAACATTCCGCCTTTGTCCTCTGCTTACTTCAGTTGCTGCAAATGGAATTTGTAGTGCAAAAGGAGTTTACGTCTAATTAACTCAATCTGGGGAGAGGAGAGAAGGGGAATAAATCTTGCCCTTCCCAATAGGCTCGGGCAAAAGCAAACCATTGCAGCCTCTGCTAATTTGTGGGCTCTTTCTTATTAGTAACTTTTACCATCTTGATCATACTCTGGTGTTGCTTGGCCACACTCACCTGTGAAATATTGGAGGGTATAAAATTGGGCAATATTTAGAAAGCAGTCAGAGATAAGTAGTAACGGGGGGGAATTAAAATCTTGCAGCTGGGTCGAACCCTTTCAGACATGCAGACTTAAGCATGCCCCAGGGCCTAAATCCCAAGGGAAGGAAGACGAATATGTTCCTTCCTGATCTCACATTTCAATTCTTGCCATTTTTAAGGGCGTCAAGGTAGCCGCCAAACCCAGGCTGTTTCTTCAATCAAACGATGTACAATCCTCAGTAATGTTTGTATTGCTTTCTCTAAAAATTAAAAAAAAAAGTGTGTTTTTTTTCTAAAAAAAAAAGGAGACAAACCAACAAAAAAAGAGACTTCCGTGATGTTTGTGAGTGTTGCTATTTTAGAATTTATTTCCATACATAATTTTTTTCTTAAAGATGTTTAATAGTAATTCATATAATAAAAAGTCATGTTGTACTCTCTTAATGGTTGGTTTGGTGATTTCGACTGTCGAATGTGGTCGTGTTACGGTGACGAAGCCGTCGCTTGGCGAGGAAAAGGCGGCAGATCAAATCCAGGTATTTTGGAAAAGGCCAATGTGGTTTGTTGAATGCTGCATAAAGCAACTAAACACGAAATAAGCATTTTCATAGAATCATAGAATTTGAATGTATGTAGCTGGGCTTGTAAAGTTATTTTAAGAAAAGTAGTTAATTACTGTTCCAGGCTCTCCGTCTGTCCTGAAGTCCCGATTAATCATCTGTTGTCACTCTTTTTCACCTACTTTTTTAAATGTCCCAGTTTCTCTCTCCTCCTCGTGCTTTCTCCTTTTTGTCCTCAGCTAAATTCATTTGCTTCCGGCTAAGTTCAAAACACAAAAGTAGTTTGCACTTAGGCCATTTCCACACTAGGCTGTTATAGTGCTACTATTCCACTTTCAACATCCTATGGAATCCTGGGGCTTGCAGTTTAGGGAGGGGTATCTAGAATGCTCAGCCAGAGAGCTCTTTTGGCCTCAGGAAACTACAAATCCCAGAATTGCACAGGAGGTTGAAAGTGGAATAAGAGCACGATAACAGTCTAGTGCGGAAATGGCCTTAGTTAACATGGTAAGAAGAAAAGGAGAGGGAGGGGCTTGTATAATTCTCAGCCAGAGAGCTCTTTGGCCTCAGGAAACTACAAATCCCAGAGTTCCACAGGAGGTTGAAAGTGGAATAAGAGCACTATAACAATGTAGTGTGGAAATGGCCATGGTGTCTTGCCTTCAGTAGCAAAATATTCTGGGTGGTCCCCAGAATACATATGCAAATATAGCAGTTTGGAGAGGTGGGGAGACAGTTTTCATCTGGACCGTGGCAGGAAGAGAAGGAGTGAATATTAGGAGCCCTGGTGGCGCAGTGGTTAAATGCCGGTACTGCAGCCACAAGGTTGTGAGTTCGATCCTGCCGGGCTCCAAGGTTGACTCAGCCTTCCATCCTTCCGCAGGTCGGTAAAATGAGTACCCAGCTTGTTGGGGGCAATTAGCTAAAATACATTGTAAACCGCTTAGATAACACTCAGTTGATAAGCGGTATAGAAATAAATGCTATTGCTATTGCTATTGAATCACCCCCAGTTCTGGATGCCCCTATGGCTGTTTTCAGCAGTTTAAGAAAAGACGCATCTCCAATGCATCCGTTGTCTTAATGTCAGCTGTCGCTCACCCAGAGATCCTGGAGGACCATTGCCAATGGTTCTCTTGAACTCAAGTCTCTTCCAGAGGAGAAGGTTGCTGATTTGTTTTCTTACTTAACAATATGTTTACAATGGCTAGTAGCTGGACTCTTGTGAATTTGCAAAATGGAGGTTAAAATATATATATACACACATCATCATCATCATCATCTTTTTTTGATTAGTCAACTGACCATATCAACAATAAGCACATAATACATAATACAAAAATATAGATACAGAAATTACGTCCACAAATGGACTCAACTCATATAAAATTAACTAAAATAATGAAAACATATAATCTTAGGCCATTTCCGCACTACAGTGTTAAAGTGCTGCTATTCCACTTTTAACGCCCTGTGGAATTCTGGGGTTTGTAGTTTCCTGAGACCAAAGAGCTCTTTAGCTGAGAATTCGAAGTGGCCTTCCCTAAACTACAAACCCCAGAATTCCATAGGAGGTTGATAGTGGAATAGTAGCACTTTAACACTGTAGTGCGGAAATGGTGTTAGACTGAATAAATGGTGAGTTTGAGATAAGAAGTAAAATGCATGCTAAACAAGAAAAATAAAATAGCAAGTATAAAAATTCAGTCATAGCATTTAAATAAGCTCATTGCCATGATAGGGGACCCCATTGTGACACACACACCATAAAATACAAGAACATCAAAACGCACAATCCAAATACCTTTGTTCTTGCTTTTGGAAAAAAAGTTTCATGCGTGGCAGGCGATCTTGTTGCCTTTGTTAATTTTTGGTAAAGCCAGAATTCCTAGAAAGGGAAGTGCATGTCCATGAACGCAACAACATGAAAGATAAAAGATAAAAGAAAAATTATAGAGGGAAATAAAGGGTGTTTTAACAGAGTTGATGTGCTTTCGGACACATTTATTTGCCTTTTTTGTCAGCCCGTGGTATCCACAGAGCTCTCCACCAGCACCACGTTGGAAATGAGTTTATTCTCTTACTGCTAATTTTCTTTGCTGATCTGCTTTTGCACCATACACAGAAATACTATGGCCTAATTTAATCACTGAACCTGGAACACACATTCAAATTAAAAGCTCCACTAAGGCCATTTCCATGCTACACTGTTATACACCATGTCCGCACTCGAGTGTTATAGCGCTATCATCCCACTTTCAACCTCCTATGGAATCCTGGGGTTTGCAGTTTCGGGAGGGGCCAGCCGGCCCCTCCCGAAACTGCAAGCCCCAGGATTCCATAGGAGGTTGAAAGTGGGATGATAGCGCTATAACACTCGAGTGCGGAAACGGGCATAGTGCTATTATTCCACTTTCAACCTCCTGTGGCATTCTGGGCTTTGTAGTTTGCTGAGGCCAAAGAGCTTGCTGGCTGAGAATTCTAAAGGCCCCTCCCTCCCTAAACTGCAAACCCCAGGATTCCATACGATGCTGAAAGTGGGATAATAACCCTATAACAGTGTAGTGCGGACAGGCCCTGTGCGGGAGAGCTATTGAGTGAAACCGAGGCGGACAAGTGGAAGCACTTGTCCTTTCCGGAGGATGCGTCAGAGTGGGAGTCATCTGTCCCTTTTTTTAGACGCAGAATGAGGGGTTTGTGTTGGCTTCTCTGTAATTTAGGACAAGTGTCTCCAAAGCCAGTCGACTCGTATTCTTAGGCGGTCTCCCAGAGAAGCTGATTCCTGGAAATGAGGGAAGCATGACAAGACCGTGTGCATTTTGCAGCCCTCCTGTAGGCGTTCCAGCACGTGCATCCAAGGGGACAGGGAGCGGGTAATGGAGGGATGAAGACAACCAGCCTATGGAAGGGCTGTGCCCAGTGCCATCTGGCGGGCACTGACGGAAAGCACACCTAACCTTGAAGAAGAGAGGCAAAAAGCAAAGCTAACCAAGGCCATTTCCGCACTATGCTGTTACAGAGCGATGATTCCACTTTCAGCATCTTGTGGCATTCTGGAGTTTGTAGTTTACTGAGGGTAAAGAGCTCCCTGGCTGGGAATTCTCAATGCCCCTCCTAAACTGCAAACCCCAGGATGCCATAGGAGGTTGAAAGTGGAATCATAGCACTATAACAGTGTAGTGCAGCAACACCCTGCCATGGCTGTATCCAATAGAATTCTGAGCTCATAGTTTGGAGAAGCACTCATGCTTTTTGGCAGAGGCTTCTAAGTACCCTCTGCTAAACTGAAAATCCCAGGAACCCCTAAGATAGAACCATAAAAGTTAAAGAGGAATCTCAGTGCTATAAACTGTGTAGTGTGAATGGGGTCCCAACTTGAGCCATTTCCGCACTAGACTGTTATAGCGCTATGATTCCACTTTCAACATCCTATGGAATCCTGGGGTTTGCAGTTTAGGGAAGGGCCTTAAGAATTCTCAGCCCGAGAGCTGTTTGGCCTCAGTAAATGACAAACCTCAGGATTCCACAGGAGGTTGAAAGTGGAATCATAGAACTATATATACCTTATACCTGTAAGAATGAAAATTTTTAATAAAAATAGATTAAAAAAAGAAAAGAAAGTGGAATCATAGAACTATATATACCTTATACCCATAAGAATGAAAAATTGTAATAAAAATAGATTTAAAAAGAAAAGAAAGTGGAATCATAGAACTATATATACCTTATACCCGTAAGAATGAAATTTTTAATAAAAACAGATTAAAAAAGAAAAGAAAGTAGAATCATAGAGCTATATATACCTTATACCTGTAAGAATGAAAAATTTTAATAAAAATAGATTAAAAAAAAGAAATTGGAATCAGAGAACTATATATACCTTATACCTGTAAGAATGAAAAATTGTAATAAAAATAGATTAAAAAAGAAAAGAAAGTGGAATCATAGAACTATATATACCTTATACCTGTAAGAATGAAAATTTTTAATAAAAATAGATTAAAAAAGAAAAGAAAGTGGAATCGTAGAACTATATATACCTTATACCTGTAAGGATGAAAAATTTTAATAAAAATAGATTTAAAAAGAAAAGAAAGTGGAATCATAGAACTATATATACCTTATACCTGTAAGAATGAAAAATTTTAATAAAAATAGATTAAAAAAGAAGAGAAAGTGGAATCATAGAACTATATATACCTTATACCTGTAAGAATGAAAAATTTTAATAAAAATAGATTAAAAAAAAGAAATTGGAATCAGAGAACTATATATACCTTATACCTGTAAGAATGAAAAATTGTAATAAAAATAGATTTAAAAAGAAAAGAAAGTGGAATCATAGAACTATATATACCTTATACCTGTAAGAACGAAAAATTGTAATAAAAATAGATTAAAAAATAAGAGAAAGTGGAATCATAGAACTATATATACCTTATACCTGTAAGGATGAAAATTTTTAATAAAAATAGATTTAAAAAGAAAAGAAAGTGGAATCATAGAACTATAACAGTGTAGTACGGAAATGGCCTTGGTCTCATTCGTTTGCTGGCTGCATTCCAGCTATGAAACTATGTTTTCCTTTTATCAGATATCGGGGTGTGTGTGTGTCTATCGGTTCGCCAATAAAGACAGTGATCAAGAATGGCCCACGTTCCTGTAATATGCATGCTGGAAGTATTTTTGGAAAACAAGAGGAAAAAGCCATACCCTTCATTGACACCCATAACCATGTTTTCCGTTAGGCGGCAATTGCTGCAAAGTGTGCTATGAAGACGGCATAAAAGAGCGCATCGGTTTACGTTATTGCGAGGCAGAGGGGAGAGAGCAACGGAGCTGTGAGGTTCCGAAGCCATATGGATGCAGTCCTTGGCCAGATGGTTGGAGCTTAAGGACTTTAATGTGTGTTAACTTGCGATACGTGCGGCAGCCTCCCCCCGGCCTCACCCCACTGCCTGCTCCCATGCACCTTCTCCCTAATGGGAAGAGTTTGTGGCGGCTGACGGTACGCAGTGGGGTGTTCCTTCTCGCTTTTAGGCTTTGGAAATAACAACTAGAAATGGTGCTGGCCCCAGCGGACTCCTCCCTCTTCATATTCAGCCGGAATGGGAAACTCAGAAGAAAGCTCAATTAAAACAAGCCAGCCTGCCTTAGCTTGGTGGAGTGGTTATGGACATGACCTATCACCTTGCTGAGTTTGGAAACGTTACTTTTCGGACTAAGCTCGGAGGCCATGGATTGAATGGACTATGTTTTTATTCCATTGGTTTATTCCATTTAAATTCTATTTATTACTATCCCTAATAAATAACATTTAGCAATAGCAATAGCATTATTTCTATACCGCTTATCAACTGAGTGTTATCTAAGCGGTTTACAGTGTGCTTTTAGCTAATTGCCCCCAACAAGCTGGGTACTCATTTTACCGACCTGCGGAAGGATGGAAGGCTGAGTCAATCTGGAGCCCGGCAGGATCGAACTCACAACCTTGTGGCTGCAGTACTGGCATTAAACCACTGCACCACCAGTGGTTAAATGGTTATTGTGGTTATTGTTTAACCCAATAAATACATATTGTTCATTTATTGCATTTATTGCATTTATTACATTAATTGCATTTATTTCCCAATTTTCCTCCAACGGCTTTGGGACTCTCCACTTATGCATTTTTTCCTCACAATATCCCTGCAAGGTTGTCTGGCTGAAAGAACAAGTCATAGGGCCTTGCCACACTAATTATTATTATTAATGAATTAATTAATTCATTATTCCACTTTCAACCTCCTGTGGAATTCCAGGGTTTGTAGTTTCCTAAGGCCAAAGAGCTCTCTGGCTGAGAATTCTAAATTCCTCTCCCTAAACTGCAAATCCCAGTGTCCCATTGGAGGTTGAAAATAGAATCATAACACTATAACTATGTAGTGCGGAAATGGTCAGAATCTCCCAGCCAGCACAGTCTTGTCTTGTTAAGCGGCCTTAGACAAAATTTCTTCTTTCAGGTTCAACCCTTTCCACAATATAGTGTTGCAGAACAGACATAGAGATCCATGGTTCTAGAAAGATTGTTTATTTGCCGGCAAGAGTTGACTGGGATCATTCCCAAAGAAACCGACCCCCTCTCTTGGGTTTTACAAACCTTTATACATTTCAGTGCAAATACATCACATGTTTAAGACAGGAAACTGATTTGTTCCCACCAGTGTCTACAAAATGTTGCAAACCTTCTGTAACGCTGCCAATGGCTGGCACGTCAAACTAAGCCGATAACATTCCATTATACAAGGTTCCTTTGTCTTTCCTTCTAACACAGAGGGACTTCAATTGCAAAGGAAATTAACTGCTTTTCTCTCACACCCAGAGGTCATCTAGACTGACCCGAATCTGCACGTCTACCACAATAGCAATAATTATGTGACTGAGCCATAACCTCCAACATTTTACAGATGAAAACTGGGACATTTGCAACCGAGCCTCCGCGCACTAGCTTACCCATCAACAGTCCCAATAAATCCTCTGCCCTCCCAATTTTCCAGCTGCTTTTAAAATGCCCC
Source organism: Ctenosaura bakeri (assembly GCA_948474755.1). Lineage (NCBI taxonomy): Eukaryota > Metazoa > Chordata > Lepidosauria > Squamata > Iguanidae > Ctenosaura > Ctenosaura bakeri. Next base: position 43,551 of record CAOLHI010005917.1, on the reverse strand, counting down.
TGTTTCTATCTGCTCCTGCTCCTTTGCTCCTTTGTCCTCGTCTTACTTCAATTGCTGCAAACGGAAATCAAAATGCAAAAATCGCTTGCACTGAATTAACTCCAATGGTGAAGGGTCTGGAAGCCATGAAGCCCTATGAGGATAGACTTAGAGAGCTGGGTATGTTTAGTCTACAGAAGAGAAGGTTAAGAGGGGACATGATAGCCATGTTTAAATATTTGAAGGGATGCCACGTAGAGGAAGGAGAGGGCTTGTTTTCTGCTGCTCCAGAGACCAGGACAAGGAGCAATGGATTCAAGCTGCAGGAAAGGAAATTCCACCTGAACCTCAGGAAGAACTTCCTGACAGTCAGGGCTGTCCGGCAGTGGAATAGGCTGCCTCGGAGTGTAGTGGAGTCTCCTTCCTTGGAGGTTTTTAAGCAGAGGCTGGATGGCCATCTGTCGGGAGTGCTTTGAGGGTGTTCCTGCATGGCAGGGGGTTGGACTGGATGGCCCCTGGGGTCTCTTCCAACTCTACATTCCTATGATTCTATGATTCTATAACTCAGCAAGGAGAAGAAGAGAGGAAAATGTGGTCCTTCCCAATAGGCTCAGGCAGAAGCCAACTGCTTGGGCGTCTCATAGGTTGCATATTATTCTTCGTTAAAAACTTTTGCCATCCTGACCCCACCCTGACGCAGCCTGGGCACACGTGCCTCGATTTTATTCTGTGAAATATTGGAAGATATGCAGTACGACTACTAAGGGTGATACTACTGCTCTGACTGTTGTGTGCCTTCAAGTCCTTTCTAACTTATGACAACCCTAAGGCGACACTATCATGAGGTTTTCTAAGCTAAGAATCGAACCCTGCTCTCTAGGGCCATCGTCCAGCTCTCAAACTACTACACCACACTGCCTCTACCACGACAGCTACTACAACTAGTACCATTATTTTAAAATAATTGATTTTAAATTATACATGCTGGCAGGATTTAAGTCTCCGTAAATCAGCAGACCAAATCTGTAGGAGAGAAAATACTATTTCCTCCACCGTCTACGTTATTATTGATTAGTAGTAATTCGCCAACGTCACACACAAAGATACCGCAAAAGTCACTACTGTCAGGCTTTAAAAGCCATATTTGGTTAATAATTGGTTTTTATTACTATTACAATTCAGCTTTTTCCTCTGAGGCATTTAGGATGGTATCCGTAGTCTCCACTGTATTGTCGTTGCGTGCCTTCAAGTTGTTCCCGACTTATGGCCTAAGGCAAACCTATCGTAGGGTTTTCTGGGGCTGAGAGTGTGTGACGCCCCCAAGGTCACCATGGCCGAGCAGGGAATCCAACCCTGGTAATAATTCAACAGAGAGAAATGTAAGGTCCTACACTTAGGCAGAAATAATGGAATCCACAAATATAGGATGGGGGACGCGTGGCTGGATAGCAGTACGTGTGAAAGGGATCTAAGAGTCTTCATAGACCACAAGCTGAACATGAGTCAGCAGTGTGATGCGGCAGCCAAGAAAGCCAATGCAATTCTTGGCTGCATCAATAGAAGTATGGTGTCTAGATCGAGGGAGGTACTGGTACCACTCTACCCTGCTTTGGTTAGACCCCATCTTGAATACTGTGTCCAGTTCTGGGCACCCCAATTCAAGAAGGATATTGACAAGCTGGAGCAAGTCCAGAGGAGGGCGACCAAAATGGTGAGAGGCCTGGAAGCCATGCCCTATGAGGATAGACTTAGAGAGCTGGGTATGTTTAGTCTGCAGAAGAGGAGGTTAAGAGGGGACATGATAGCCATGTTTAAATGTCTGAAGGGATGCCACATAGAAGAAGGAGGGGACTTGTTTTCTGCTGCTCCAGAGACCAGGACAAGGAGCAATGGATTCAAGCTGCAGGAAAGGAGATTCCACCTGAATCTCAGGAAGAACTTCCTGACAGTCAGGGCTGTCCGGCAGTGGAATCTGTTGCCTCGGAGTGTAATGGAGTCTCCTTCCTTGGAGGTTTTTAAGCAGAGGCTGGATGGCCATCTGTCGGGAGTGCTTTGAGGGTGTTCCTGCATGGCAGGGGGTTGGACTGGATGGCCCGTGTGGTCTCTTCCAACTCTGAATTTCTATGATTCTATGAAAAAATAATAATAATAATAATAATAATAATAATAATAATAATAATAATATTTATTTCTATCTCGCCTCTCCCCATGGATCAAGGCGGCGGACAGCAATAATGCATTAATTACATTAAAAACATTAAAAACCATACCCAATCCTTCCCACCCACCAACCCACCTAAAACCAACCCCCTAAAACACACAACAATTAGCAATTAACGGCAATCAACTATTAAAAGAGCAGCAAGACAGTTGGTGGGAGGTGGTGGAAGTACTAGTCTGGGAAGGCCTGTCGGAAGAGAGCAGTCTTGGTGTCCAGGACCGTAATCCAGCACCCAGACCAATATTCCACGCTGAGTCTAGGATCTATTTGTCTTTTTAGCAGTCTACAGCATCTGATCTTTTAGGGCACCCTGTTTCAGGAGAGTTCATTTTCTTTGTCTCAGTGCTCACAACCATACGCCGAAACTGGAAATAGGATGGCATGGACAATCCTTTATAGCTGCCCTTCCAAATCCCCAGCCTCCTTTTGATTTCTTGACCGCAGTTTCCATTCCGATTCGCGGCTGAGGTCCCTGCCACACTACACTCCTATAGTGCTATTATTCCACTTTAACTGCCATGACATCTGCCTTTTCCGCACGACACTCTTATAGCGCGATGATTCCACTTTCAACCTCCTATGGAATCCTGGGGTTTGCAGTTCCGGGAGGGGCCGGCTGGCCCCTCCCGGAACTGCAAACCCCAGGATTCCATAGGAGGTTGAAAGTGGAATCATCGCGCTATATGAGTGTCGTGCGGAAAAGGCCATCATCCTGTGGAATTCTGGGCTTTGTAGTTTGCTGAAGCCCCAGAGCTGAGAATTCCAGATGCCTCTCCCTAAACTGCAAATCCCAGGATTCCATGCCATAGTGCCAGGCAGTTAAAGTGGAATAATAGCGCTATAACAGTGTAGTGTGACAGGGCCCTGAACTATTTCAATGTCTTTCTCTGCTTTTAAGGTTATATCAACCCTCTGTGGTCATTATTCTTGTTTTTTTTTAATATTCAAGTGTTGTTTTATTAACATTCCTCATGTAAACGTGTCTGTGCAGAGGCTTTCTTCGAAGAAAAATGGGCAAAGAAACTACATTTCCCAAGCAAGACCCTTCACAGCGCAAATGGCTTTGAATGGTTTCCTTTCTTGTTTGGAAATGTCTTCCTCAGGCCCCAGCGATCATGCATCGATTGCTTCTGCCTGTCTCTGGAATCCTTGCTTCCTCGGCTTCGGTCCGCAACTGCCTCGCCTGCGACGGTTCGTTCTCACCGCCCAGCCATCTCGCGAGGTTTCCGGTTTCCGTTTCCGGGTTGCCGCGGTTGCTAGGGGCGAGGTGGGGTTGCTAAGAGAGGCCTAGTCGAGGCTTCGTGCGTGATGGCGGGGAGCAGGTTGGAGAAGCTAGGCAGCGTTTTTAGCCGGTGAGGACTTGTGGGGAGGAGGAGGTTCCCGGCACTGAGTGGGGTGGAGAAGACGAGGCTGTTTCGGGGTCGCCTGAGTGAAACGGGGGTCTGTGGGTGCACGAAAGGGCAATGGTCTGTGTGGTCCCGTGTCTTGTTTTCTCCAGTGGCCAAGAAGCGGGGCTTGGAAGCAGCTGCCCTCCCGGAAGGGTTGCCAGAGTGCCAACGAGCGAGCTCTTGTACCTTTTATTAATATATTTTTATTGAGAACGAGTGTATATACCTGGTGTTGCCCAGGATTTTATTTTCTCATAGGTAATCCTTGTTAGAAAGATTTGACATCCTGTGTCTCTAATCCCCCAAACTGTCTTGTCCAGGACCTGTAACTTTTCCCCCTATTCTCCAAATTCAATCTGTAGTCAGAGTTATTAACATGCATAGGTTGAGTTCCTGAGGGAATACATTGCCCTCCTCCTTGCTGCTAGGTCTCTCATCTCCATAGCAACTGGCCAGGCCCAAGAGTTCTTTGGCTGAGAATTTCTGAAGGCCTCTCCCTAAACTACCAACCCTGGTGCGCAGTGGTTAAATGCCAGTATTGCAAGCCACAAGGTTATGAGTTCGATCCTGCTGGGCTCCAAGGTTGACTCAGCCTTCCATCCTTCCGCAGGTTGGTAAAATGAGTACCCAGCTTGTTGGGGGCACGTATAGAAAAATGTATCGAAATACATGCTATTTCTAAGTTGTTCGTCGCCTCGATCCATATGGAGAGGCGGGATACAAATAAATAAATAAATAAAACCCCAGGATTCCACAGAATCTTCCTAGGCAGGCAATCGTAGGAGGTCCTTGCCTGACACAGACAAGCAGACAAACTGTGACCTTTATATATTAGATTAAAAGGTAAATACAACATATATATCATCATCCATTCTTATTTTTCAGTCTTTTACAATGATTCTCATGTGATCCCTGTGAGCAGTAAAAGAGTACAGACAAATTAGACCGGGCTTCTTACCTTTTTTTTTTTGGTCTACTCTGCAGGGCTGGTAGAGATTCAGTGCTCTGGACAGTTCCATTCAGTGAGGGCATTGCTTGCTTACATGTCCAAGCTAAAGAAACTCTCTCTGTCTCTCTGCATTTGCAAAGTTCCTCCATTTTGGATTCCAGCCAACTTTAAACCTTGTTCCTGTGGTCAACCTCTTGTCCTCCTTAAAATTATGCTGACTTTAATTGCCAAAGTCCATGTAGCGATATTTCTTTGCACACGCTGAGCAAATATGTGTGCGATTCAGGGCACATTGTTAACCAGAAGTTACTTTCTTATCAACCATGTGTCAGAATTTTAGTCCCAGGAGAGCAAATATTCTTGCCCATGCACTGTATGCTTGATGAGATCATTGTCATCCCAAATCTATAAAAAAATCCTCCCTTTTTACAATAAAGGGTCCTTCTCTTTGCTCAGGTAAAAAGTAGTTTTGACTCCATTCTTCTTGAAGCGAAGAAGTCCCTTTGGCCAAAGTTGGGGACCTTTCCAGGCTGATTCAGAGCTTCCCCGCAATCGCATAATCAGGGCAGTCCGTGCAGGCCTGATATTTTAGGTCTGGCCCTACATGTTTTTTTTTGGGGGGAGGGTTAGAGGTGACCGCCAACTGTGGGTTCAAGTCCCACCTACATTGCCAGTAATCTTAACAATTTGGGGGGTTCAGGGATAACCACCAACTGTGGGTTCGAGTCCCACTTGGCACCAACACCTTCAATGGTCGTATAGAAGACGGAATGTCAGGAACTGCTGCTTGCCATACAAGCATCAACCTCTATTTACTGAAATTCCTTCTTTTATACAACTATTAAAGGTACAAGAGCTTTGATTTCAAATACCCTTCAGATAAAATTTGAACTAAAACCAGAATGGTATTAAATGAATTAAATGAATAGCTTTCTGCAAGTATGCAAGTATACATGGGCAAAGGTAATGTTGTTAGTCGGGAAACTGGGAATAACCAATGTGCTCTTACCATTTTTCCCTTTGCATATATATCTCTTCACACTTGCCATGGTTTGCACAAACTTCAGTTCACTACAGAATCCTAGAGTTCTGTGAGAGGTTGCTGAGGGTTCCATGAGAGCATAATTGGGGAAGGACCTGTAGGTACAGTGATTTTTTTTGCAAGGGTTCTCTGAAATCTGAAAATTATTTCATGAGTTCCTTCAGGATTAAAAAAAAAAAGGTTTGCGAAAGTCTTCTTTTAAATAGTAAAAAAAGCAAACTGTAGAAAGTATGACAGTTTCTTGAATGAGCAGATGATGGTAAGGACCATGTTCGAGTTTGTGGCATGGTATGTCAGCACTGTTTCAGAAAGAGTATAAACAGAGTAAGCTGCAACAAAGAAATTAAGTGACTGTAATCTTCTAGGCTTTTTCTGAATTTGTTTTCCTGCATAGTAATTTACTTTCTTTTGGTTGCATGCTGCTTTTGAAAGTTGAGGTGGAGGGAAACAAAAGTGAAACAGTAAACCATCATGTGGGTATTTACAAATTTTCTGATGTAATCTGCCAGAAGGGAGTTGCTTGGATTGGCAAGAGTGAAGAAAACAACCAAATAAACTAACAGGGTACTAGCAGGTTAGCAGTGAATAAGCAGCAAGATTGCTGTTTCAGAAGAATTTTATACAACTATTTTATACAATCAGCTTGCTTTTCATTTATCTTTCAATTGTCTATAGTGAGTGGGAAATGAGAGGGGGGAAATTTGCACCAAATTTCTTCTTTCGTGGACACTGCTGTTGTGAAATAACCTTTCCATGTGTCTGCTTTTGGAGCACATCTTGTGTCCTTAGCTGATAACAGTTTTTTCTATATACGTTTTTGCTTTCTTTAGGACGCGGGACATGCTACGCTCAGGGGCGCTGCCTGAGGCCAAGAAACCAATCTGGTATGACGTTTATGCTGCATTCCCACCTCTGAGGGAGCCTGTTTATCGGAATCCTTCTCCACGCTATATCAAAGTGGAAGATGTTGTCCCTCCCATCTTGTATCCAGAGGATAAAATCAGAGCGTATGTTTATTTCTTGTTCTTGTAGTATTAGAACTTGGGAAGCATAAAGTGAAATTGGGAAACAGTTGGTTCAGTTCTGAGTGGTCGTGACATAGTGCATGCAAGATGTGCCAGTTGCCAGTAACTAAGATGGAACTAAAAGAGAATTAGACAAGTTTACAGGGGAGGAGAGGTGTATTATTATAGTAGCCATAAGAGCTAAGTGGAACGTCTCCTCTCAAGGCTATATACGCTAGAGAGGACTGTGGTCTTTGTTCTATACTTGGGGCATTTCTGCTGAAACTGGCTACCTTTTATATTCGTGGGCATGTCTCCCAGTCTTTTGCTTTATATTCTAATTTCTGTACTCTGTGTGCAACGGACCAGGCTTCTAGCTACTGGGTTTGTCTGCTTGATTTTAATGGGCTCGTTGTTAATGTAGTGGTCCTTCCCAAGAAAGAGACCATGTGTTTCTGTGGGAGGGCTCACAGCTCAGTCGTAGAGCATAGGCTTTGAATGGCAAAGGTCCAGGCTTCAGGTCCCACCATCTCCACTTAAAAGTGGAAAATCTCTGGACTTGGATGTTTTGGATAGTCACTTTCCATTGACTTCTCTGTGTAAGCTTATGGGCACTGTAAGCCAAAACATTTGGAGAGCCAAAATTTCCCATCCCTGACCTAGAAGGTACTGGGAAAGATCTTTATCTTTGCCCTGGAGAGCTGCTTACTCTTAGAGCTGACCATACATGGGCTATTTGGACAAATAATCTCAGCCTGGTATTCAACAGCTTCTTGCTAAGAGACAGAGTACTAGATACACTGAAATACTTTTATCTGGATTACTTTTATTCACTTTCAGTTCTGAGCAAACTACTGGTTCCTTGGCTGCCCAGTGGTATCAGGAGATTGTTTCCTGAGCAGAACTATTTGTACAGCAAGCTTTTTCCCTTGGCCCAGAATTTTTTCCCACTCCTAGGCTCCTGTGGATAAGCTTAGGTCTTGGGCAAATGTAAAAAAAGTATCCAGAAGGAATTCCAGAGACTCTTTGGGATATAAATACCTGATCTGATTGCTTGTTGTTCATGTCTGACTATGGGCACAGAAAATCAAAGCAATTGTTCAGAACTCCATTCTGAGTGTTTGAAGTAGATAACAGCTTTATTCCTTACAAAACTGTTCAGAACATGGTAAAGGCACAGCCTTGTCTGTAGTGCTAGAAATTTCACCTAGATCTCTCCGTCAGCAGAAATTATCAGGTTATAAGAGATCCTACAGATTCTAGATGAGGAAGATGGTGATCTTGGTGACTCTACAGGGGAATTATCCAGGAGAGAGAGTTTCATAACCTGCAGGGTATTTGACGAGCAAACAAGCAAGCTCATTTTTGCAGTACGCCTATGTTACCCTTTTGGTAGAGAAAGGAATTGACTGAAAGTGCCTTTATACTGAATGAAGACTGTTAGCCTATCTAGCCCATTTGTTAGTCTTGGTTGCCCAACACAATAAGCCAGGGAACTGCAGGCAGTCTGACTTACTGGTTATGAATGGCGTGAGAGGGTTCACACTGATTGCTGCAGTGGGTACAGTGAAACAAGTCACAGAACTTTGTTCTGCATTTTGCTTTGCACCTCATCCAAACCTAGTCTTGGGTGCTTTCTGGTTTGTTTCTGTCCTGACAGAGCACAGAAGGAATCCAGAGTTTTTAATTTGTTTCCCTTGTTTCTTGGGAGGGAAACAAACCAGAGAGATGCTTGTGTATGTGTCGGGATGGATCACTAAACAGACCATGCTGTGCTTTGCTTAGTTACTCTTGTAAGCAAGAGGAGTGCACCAACAAACTGATCATAATTGACAAGTCAGGGTATTTGTGGTTCCCTGGCTCACCATGTTAAACCAGAGCAATTTTATTTCTTCTTTTGAAAACTAATGATTAGAATGGCCTAAGGTCAGAAAGACCTGGATTCAAATCCACTTAGTCATAAAGCTTACTCAATGACCTTGGGCCAGTCAACATCTTTCAGTTTTCCCTTCCTTAGTGGGAAAGAGAGCAATATATTCTGCCCTGAGTCTGTTAAAGGAAGTGGCAGAGTAAGAATTGCAATAGCATTTTAGTCTCTCAGGCCATTTCTGTCCTTGCAGTTTGAGAAGATCTCCATTTTGGCAAGCTTGAGGTTAAACCTGAGAGTTCTTGGGTGCACAATATGTGGTCTGCCAGTGGACTGTGGCCTTATTGTAGTTGGTATTTCAGCTGACTGGGAGACTGCAGTAGGAAGAAACTGGTTGCCTCTAGGTGTGTAAAAGACGGCACTTCACTTAACAGGTTTTCTAGTCCTGTGCCAGGAATGGGCAAGCTTTGAAGGTCCTTAACCCCCTGAGGGCTGCACCTCTCCCAAAGAACGAAAACAAGGGACCAGAAGTTCACTTTCCGATTCATAAAAACCTTCAGTTATGGATAGAATGCTGGGTTGGAGGGGAACTGGTGCCCTGTTTTGAGGGAGAATTGCCCTCCTGGAGGTTTCCTAGTTTTTGTCCAACACATTATTTTGGATAGATGCATTATTCTGGGGTTACACACAAGAATGGGAGGCAGTCCACAATCTGCATGAATTCTGTTCCTGATCTAGACCAAGATCTTAACTTAGTGTTGGAGGCTTTCTTTCAAGTCTTGACTGGGGGTTGTGGGGAGGGAGGAAAAACAAGCAACTGACCTACCTGTCTTGTTAGTGTTTCTAGAAAATACTGATAGTTCTGTGAATCAGTTACTCACATATATCAGTCCCAAGTTGAAACTTCTTTTTTATTTATTAGGAAATTCTATGAAGTTTATGGAAATGGCCCAAGAACCTTCGAGCTCTCCAGATTAAACTTCAAATCTACTTGCCAAAGGTAGGTGGCCAAATTGCAACTTTCAATTCTATTCATGAAATAAAAGTGGTTTCTTTTGCCTGCTCTTGTTTGGCTAATACCAATCTCTTGCATTCCAGGTTTGTTGAAAAGTACAATGAATTGCAGAAGCAAGGAGAAATGGATGATGACAGACTCTTTGAAGAAACAGGGAAGGCCCTCTTGGCAGAGGGAGTTCTCTTACGAAGAAAAGCACCAGGGAGTGTAAGTATTGTTAAAAGTTGCTCTAAAGCATGGTAAATAGGTGTACAGATCACAGGCAGAAAGCTAATAGAATGTTTTTAATACTACGGTTCAGTATGCTTGGAATGGTCAAAGCCTAATGTGTCGTAAATATCACAAAGCAGTTAAACCAAAGACACCATAAAGAACAGAGGAGAAGAAAGCATGTTAGCAGGTGCATTCTTGAAAAAGGGGTGGTAGGGGGAAGAGGAGGATGAGATGATGATGGTAATGATGATGATGGAAAAGGGGAGGTTTATGGAAGTCTGACATAGAATTATACAGCTGTAGATCAATAATTATTATCTGTAGAAGGAAAAACTTCTCTCATAATCTTTTGAATAGCCCTATTGTGAGTAAACAGTAATGGCAAAGATAAAATTGACTTTCCAGAACATGCAACTGCAGCCCTGTGTATGTTTGCTTGGGAGTAAGTGCAGTTGAAGTCAATCAGATGTGATTCTGAGTAGTGTGAAATGTTGGTCTGTTTTTTGTCATGAACTCTGAACTGGATTGTGTTTAAATTTTCTTTGCTATAAAGCATTTATGAGACTATAATGTATTCATTTTCTCTAGCTTCCCCTCTCATCCTTAATCCCTTGGATTTAATCTGTACATGTGGCATCTGCATGGAGCATAAAAATGCATCATGAAGGAGAAAATCCTTTTCTGGTCCAATTGCTTGGGCTAGTTAATGTGTGTTCAGTGTATACTCTTTGGCTTGACTGCCACTACAGTTTTCTGAGGCAAATTTGACTCCCCTTTGGCTTGTTTATGATGCAGTCACTTTGAAAATTGTGTACATTAAAGCCCCAAATCTCAATAGCATTTAAGCTACATGAATCATATTACTTTTCAGCCTGGATGAAAACTTATAAATCTGTTCAAATCTCCCTTGTAATACTGCCTTAGTGCATCCCATTGTCTCTCTGGCAATGTGACTTTTGTCTGGGCCACTGGACCCCCCCCAACCATCACACATTATACTAGCCTGTTTCCCTTTTCAGATAGTTGTTGGGGTAGTGGCATGGTTGTATTTCCTGTTTCTCCTCACTAGCTGTTGTCTTGTTCCTGAATGACGACAATTGAAAACTTACAGTGATAGTCCCCTTGGTTAACTGTAATGTCATAAAAATTATGTTATACTACAGAGACTCTCTGGGGCAGGATGGGGCTGATGTTCCAATATTTTGCGGACCACAGGCCTTTCATACAGAGAGCAATTGATGCGAATGGCTTTTTAGAAGTAAAAAGTAAGGACTATTCCCCTTAACCAATTTGAGTCAAGACCCAGAGACTTTTTGAGAAGTAAGGACTATTCCCCTTAACCAATTTGAGTCAAGACCCAGAGACTTTTTGAGTGCTTTAATCCTTTGTCTTCTATTCTGATCCTCGTGGGAATCAAAAGAAGGGAGGAGTCCTCCTATCTGTGTTGGAATAAAAGTTTCCTTTAGTACAAATCTGAGTTTCTCTTCAAGTTCATGTAGCAAGTGTGAAACCCATCACTCAGGTCAGCAAGGCCATGATGGGGTTTTTGACCAGTCTTGGGAGAAACTCCTTGTTTGCACTTCTCTTGTTAAAAAGCCAGTTTGCACAATTGCACCCCTGGTACCTTCCCTTTTGGGAGGCATCAGTTCACTGCCCATGGGACATGGAAGAGAGGGTGAAAATGGCGATAATGGCCCTTGATGCACAGCAGCTTGCAAGGGTCTAAGGTTTGTGGCGTAGAGGTAGATCATCCCATCATACTAATGCTACTGCTCTGTTTTAACCTACAGGTCACCCCTGATGCCAAGCCCAGGGACCCTGGACTGGAAATGAGACTACACAGTGTGTTGCAGGAGATGCAGGACAGTCCCAAAGAGCAGAAGCCTGATACCGTGGAGGAAGTGCCAAAGGAAGGTCCCGTGCCCTCCTAAGGGCTATGTATTTCTCAGCCTTGGTTTTAAAACAAGATTTTGTGCCACTGAGTGTCTGATCTGTGGCATCTGTGACATTCTGGACCAAGAGATGCTTCCAAGAAGCATAGGCGGTGATGGAAGAATGTTGGTGACATGCAATTGTACCGACTGAAGTACATGTTTAAAGCAATGGATTCAGTCATTAAACACAATAATGGAGGAGCTGAATTACTTGTGGAGTAGTCTGGTCACTGAGGTTGTAAGCCTGGCCATTATAAGGGCCCATTGAAATTGGTGGGATTTCTGATTAGCTAAGTATAAGATTATACTCTGAGTCTTAGCTCAAGAGAGATCCGTCTGAGATTTTGCTTGCATCCATCTATTTTGCTTTGTAGAAAGTGCAATTGTGCTTCTCATGTGGACATAAGTGATGGTTCTGTATGGGCAGAATCATATCAAGCAAATCCAGTACAACTCCCTAGTTGCTCACTTGGTGATTTCAGGCTAGCAGTAATCTCAGGCTAAGCTTTGTTGGGGATGAAACAGCATTCCCATCTATGCAATCCATATAGTAGCTTGTAATTTTGACTGGATCATCATCAGCAGGTTTAGTCTGGTAATGAGTCTGCCTTGCCCTTTTATTCCTCTTGCTACACATTGGTGTGTATTTATATTGAGTGTTTTCCATCCCAGAAGCCTCAATAGAGAAATGCTGAGGAATGTGGTGTTGTTGCGGTGCAGCTGTTTTTGGAAAGGCTTAAAGAGACTTGCAACACAACAACATTTGGACAGCCACACGTTCTCCATCCCTGGCGTAGAGTTGTGGAAAACATGGACAAAAGCCTAAGAATGCATTGAATGGGATTGGGAAGGTGCAGACAGAACCAAACAACTGCTGGTATTTTCAAGAGTAGGGGATTATGCTTGTTTGCCTCTTGCAACTGTGGTTCAAGCTCAAAACCTTCTATGCACCAATCATGGACTCACCCAAATCCTTTGGTAATCCTGTGTGCACTTACTTGGGAATAAGCCCCACAGAACTTATTGGGACTGACTTCTCATGCCTAAGTTGAGGCAGTCAGCAATTCCATTCCCTTTTAAGATCATGTGCCCATTCAGTCAAACCCAGCAGGATCTTTGCTTCTTCTGTCTCCATTCTTTTCCATGTTTCCATAACGTCTAATTCTATGAAACTTGACAGCTTGATCATTTCTTTGACTTTTCATTTTGTTTTGCTATCTTTTTATTGGGGGCAGAGTGATTTTTTATCTAACATACTAACAGGACTCCCTGCGAATTTCTCGACAGATATGTAATGAATGTATCTAGCCCCCGATGCCTTAAAATCTGTTCCCTTATTGTGCCTGTGGGGAAAATGTCAGCTTTAGAGCTTGGGAAAAGTTACTCTTCAAACTACAGCTTGGCAGCATTCTCCAGCTAGCATAGTGACTGGCAATAGTAGGTAGGGGATTCTGGGAACTGTAAACCAAAAATAACTTTTTAAAGAACTGGTCAGCTCTAGCAAACAACCAGAGAATGAGGACTTAGGTTATGGGGTACCCACAGTTATTTGTGTTTTAGATAAGATGCCCAAATGGAGTTCATTAAAGGGGTGCACTCTGCACTCCTCTTCAGCTGTCGAGAACACTGTGAATAAAAATCTTGTTTTAAAATTAAAACAGACTTGGAGCGTCAAGTCCCAAGGAGATTGGCTTGTCCAAGATTGGAGCTCTTATCTTGGATTCTGGATTTTGTTTTTTGTTTTTTAATCACTGTACCTTGGCTTGACACAGTGCTACCTTCTGGGAAGAGCCAAAGCCATTGGGCCTGCCTCCAGTGGAGGGAGAGAGAGGCAGGGGGTGTTTGGGGTAGCCGATAATGTGGTCCAATTAACTGGAAAGATTTGAAATGCATAAGTGAGCAGCCAAGCTAAATGAGCTGGCAGGGTTCAGGCTTTGTTGCTGATGAGGGAGGTTTGTTGGCTCTTGTGTAGTGATGAGAGATAGGGGAAATGGCTAACTCTATTTACCCCTCCTCCCCACTTTAATTTCAAAGGCAGCTACCAGAGTTAGAAATAGCTTTTTGGAATCCAAGTTGCTTGTTGGCTGACCTCAGTCCCAAAGAACACATTAGTGGAATGGCAGCCGCTAGGCAAGCTCGGTCACAGTTTCTTCCAGCTGGCTGAGAAGGTGGGGTGAGGCTTGTGAGAGGGGGGGTTCCCCTTTTGAATACACTGTGTAATAGGCAAGTGTCCTTGTCCCCTTAAGAAGGAAGCAGAGCCCAGAAGGAGGGCTCTATGTGTTTAATCCGCCCTCTCCCTTGGACAAGAGCTTTGTAGTCAGAGTTCTGTCATTTCTGTGTGACCTTACAGGAGCTAGAGTTTTTTAATTAAAAGGTTGTCAGCTAGCCCCCTCCTAGGGTGACCTGTTTACTTATTTATCAAGCTTTTTCCTTCCAGCAGTTAGCAAAAGGTCGCAAGCTTCAGCTACAGCTAGACAGTTAAGATTTTGTGTGCTTTTTAAAAAAACTATTTAGCTTAGATGGGGAAAATATTGTCTAGCAGTTGCTCTAACCTTGGGTGGGTGTGTTTTTAATGTCCATAACATTCCCTGCCAATATTGATTTCTGACTTTTAGGACACCATGTCTGTGAAACATGCATGGGGAGGGGGGAACCGAAATAAAAGAGGGAATGTGTGTTTCTCATAGAGGTTCATCTCTGCAAAAAACAAACAAAAACTGTTTAGTGATTATGGCCAATAATAAGATATTGATTGTTTTGCAAATGTCACTGGTGGAAGGGCAGAAATGCTGGCAACTAGTAGTGCTAATTCTGCTTTTGTCCACTTGGGGGGACTGTTGGGTTTTCCATAAAAGTTTTGATCTCTCTTAGGCACACATGTTTTCAGGTAACAAAGTCTTTCAGATCTCCCAGACTAGTAATTATATTAAGCTCTTTCATTTAGAGGGACACCAACACAGTTGGCTTTCAGAGGAGACTGATAAATTCAGAGACGTTAAGGGCATTACTGGCTCTTAGCGTGATGGCTGTTGATTTCTACCATCAGATGCGCTGAGTTTCTGCTGTCCTGTTTGTTTTGTCCCTGGACTGCAGGAACCAGAGGCGGCAAGTATGAATGCGCTCTGAAAAGTCTATTCATGACTTTTAAGACGTGGTTAAGTACAAGGATAGGTTACATGATCTACACTTGTCATACTGTATACCTGAAAAAGGATGTTGTAGATCTGGAAAAGTAGCAGAAAAGGGCAAGCAGAATGATGACAGGCTCAAAGCAATTCCCCTGTGGGAGGAGATAGTAGATGTCTAAGTTCTTGCATGATATATAGAGAAAGTTTATAGACCTCTCTCACAGTGCTGGAATCTAGTGCTTCCACTGAATCTAAATCTAAAGAATCTTATCGAATCTAAAAGAAACATAAAAGGAAAAATTTCTTCATAAAGGGCATCATCATTCAGCTGTGAACTGATGGCCACAAAATGTAATATTGGCTGCCGACTTCAGTAGTTTGAAAAGGGAGATGGATAATGCATGGAGGATGTGACTGTCCTCAGCTGGTGGTCCTGATGGATGCATATTCTCTTCAGTACTAGAGACCATAGGCCTGTGTTTCCTCAGCAGTCTGAATTCTGGAATGCAATAGCCAGAATAACCACACCAGATGAGATGGAGCTGATGTAATAAAGGCAGCAAAAAATTGTTTCTTTGCTGTCCTGACTACTGCAAAGAGGGCTCTGAAATGGACCTTAACCCTGGCTTGACGGAATTCATCCTGAGATTTTCTCCACCGTCACTCAAGCACTTCATTGCCCTGAGCTCCTCAGAAAACCCAAAAAGCCCATACTCTGCACACAAGAAGCTTATAAAATGTGGGCTGGGCTGGGCAGGGCTACTGTTAGGTGGATCTGTAGTTGGTTGACCAACCGAACCCAAAGGATACTCACCAGTGGCTGCTTTTCATCCTGGAGAGAATTGACTTGTGAGGTGCCACAGGGTTCTGTCCTGGGCCCAGGGCTATTCAACATCTTCCTCAATGACTTGGATGAAGGAATAGAAAGCATGTTGATCAAATTTGCAGATGACACTAAATTGGGAGGGGTTCCTAATATGTCAGAGAACAGGATCAAAATTCAAAATGACCTTGACAGGTTGGAGAGCTGAGTCAAAGCTAACAAAATGAATTTCAACAGAGAGAAATGTAAGGTCCTACACTTAGGCAGAAAAAATGGAATGCACAAATATAGGATGGGGGATGTGTGACTGGATAGCAGTACGTGTAAAAGGGATCTAGGAGACTTGGTGGACTACAAACTGAACATGAGACAGCAGTGTGATGCAGCAGCCAAGAAAGCCAATACGATTCTTGGTTGCATCAATAGGAGTATGGTGTCTAGATCAAGGGAGGTAATGGTACCACTCTATTCTGATTTGGTCAGACCTCATCTGGAATACTGTGTCCAGTTCTGGGCACCTCAGTTCAAGAAGGATATCAACAAGCTGGAGTGTGTCCTAAGGAGGGTGACCAAAATGGTGAAGGGTCTGGAAGCCATGCCCTATGAGGACTGGCTTAGGGAGCTGGGTATGTTTAGTCTGCAGAAGGGAAGGTTAAGAGGGGACATGATAGTCATGTGTAAATATTTGAAGGGATGTCATGTCGAGGAGGGAGCGGGCTTGTTTTCTGCTGCTCCAGAGACTAGGATAAGGAGCAACGGATTCAAACTGCAGGAAAGGAGATTCCACTTGAACCTCAGGAAGATCTTCCTGACGTTCAGAGCTGTCCAGCAGTGGAGTATGCTGCCTCAATGGAGTGTGGTGGAGCCTCCTTCTTTGGAAGTTTTTAAACAGAGGCTGGATTGTTGGGAATGCTTTGATATGGGTTCCTGTGTGGCAGGGAGTTGGATGGGATGGCCCCTGTGGTCTCTTCCAACTCTATGATTCTAAGTAAATGATGCTTGGGAGCAACTGTGACAATTGCCCAGGCCATCTTTGTTCCACAGAACAAAGAATACATCAACAGAATTACAAACTCTAGCAGCTGGAAAATCTCCAGGAAATCTTTTAGTTCTATTAGTCTGTGGGAGCAAACCATTTTAATGGGTCCATTGCCCCTGCAGAGTCTTGGGAAACCTTAACCCTATCAGGTAGTGATCTGTCCACAACAAGGGGCTTCTTTCAACCTCCCACCCCAACATCACCGTCATCCTGTCCAGCAAAGATCAGAGCAAGAGTGTGGCCTGCTAGATTGTGTTGGGCTAGATAATTGAGACATGGTTGCCATGAAATCCTGAGCTGACACTGATGAAGGTGCCTCAGCATTGATGTTAAAATCTCCCAACACAATAAGTTTTGGGGAGATTAACACCACTTCCAAGATCACCTCCAGCAACCTTGGAGCCTTGGTAGGAAAAAAGTTGGTCAGCAGGGTTGACGGTACACCAACAGGATCCCTTTCCTGTCACCTTGCCAGGTGTATACAGTGGAGCCTTGGAGATTTGTCCAACAGGGTACCTCAATAGAGGAATGGACTCACAATAATTCACTGCAACTCCTTCTAGGTAAGTACCCAGCCAAAGTGTAGGGAGAGGTGTGTGAAGGGTATTCCCACACTTCCCAAATGGCACAATAGTTATCTGAGAAGCAGCCTGTATGATGATTCACATTGTAATTCAAGTCTGCTGCTACTTTAGATAATGAGATCCTGCACCGGGGAAAAAATCTAAGTAAAAACAACGTGCCCTCTCTTGGGGATCTGTAATGGGAAGGGGAGCTAAGCTAGTATGTTACAGGAGGATCTATCTAATTTTACACCCCCTTCCCCCCCCCCAGGAACTGAAATATTCTTTGTGTGTCTGTGTGTCTTAATTCAGTTAAATTCCCCAATCTAGCACACGCAGCATTTGGGAGGCAGACAAAATGTCTGCTTCACTTTGGGTAGAAAGGAAGCATTCTGTCCCAGACTAACTGTGAGCCTTGCTAATGAGCAGAGTCAGGCTTTGTGTCTCTCTTGAATCTTACACCCCATTAAGGGAGCACTGAGTTGACCTTGGCAGGCTAAATAGCTAACCTCTTCCTTCCGGAAAGCCAACCAAAGGGGACTCGGGTCATGAGCCTTCCCTGGGCCTTCTGGCAAGCTTCATCAGAACACATTGTGAGGCACCAGAGTTCACAGTTGGTGCCAAGAGGTCAGTTTCTTGTCTCCTCCATGTGGGTCAAGTCATGTTGGAGCTTTAAAATAACATCCCCTCATTTTAGCACTTTGAATCAGGATTGAACTCTCTCTCTCTCACACACACACACACACACACACAGTCCAACACACAACTGCCTCCTCTCCAGATTACACTCATTTGGGCCTGTCCTTCTCAGATGTTCCCAGATCTCTCCTGGTATGATGGAGAGGCTGATGAAATGGACAGCTTTCTGTAAAGAGCTGGTGATTCTGTTGCTTCTTTTGGGTGGAGGGAAGTGCTTGAATGAATGAAACAGACCCAAATGCATACCAGATAACAACAGAATTTGTTGTGTCTCGGCAAAAGCTCACCCAAAGCAAGAGCATTAAATCTTCCTGAGATGCACTAGGATGTTTCTTGAGGATGGTTAATGTCACTCTCTCTCTCTGTAGGGTGATCAATGGTCATAAGCCATGTTGGATCCTGTCTGGGAGAAGGGTGGGATATAAATTCAATAAATAAATGAA
This sequence comes from Ctenosaura bakeri, assembly GCA_948474755.1. Classification (NCBI taxonomy): domain Eukaryota; kingdom Metazoa; phylum Chordata; class Lepidosauria; order Squamata; family Iguanidae; genus Ctenosaura; species Ctenosaura bakeri. Next base: position 25,244 of record CAOLHI010005917.1, on the reverse strand, counting down.
ACAATTCAGCCCTATATATGAATTGTGAGTTCATCTGAAGGTGGAATTTTTATGTAGCCAGGGCAATTCCATCCATGCACAAAAGTAGGCTTCACAGAATGCCAAGATTTACAGAAGTACAAGAAATCTTTAGGCGGGAGACCCTAGAGTAGAAAACTCCAAAACAGCCCAGTGAGGGCTGAGCATCAATAGTAGCCCTAAAATGCTGGCTGACTGTTGGAAGCCCAGGGAAGTGGAAAGGAGTATGCTGAAGAATAGTATGGTGGACTGGAGCCTTGTTTTGTCCCGGTTTGTCAGACCCAATAAGAGATTTCCATCTCTTCAACCTGGTTGGATGTAACAGAAGCTAACACAGAAGTATAGCGGGAATTCTCAGGATGGCACGGAGGAGTAATCCACACAATTGAGTTAATCCTCATGTGCCAACTGGAATCGGCAGGAGTCTTCCAAATCAGTTAAGACAGTTAGGACCCCATTCCTCCTCCGTCAGTTTTTTTTTACCCTGCCAGGCAAAATGGGATCCTTCTGTTATCGCGTGTGTGTTGGGTCTACAAGAGACTTTAATTATTTAATTTCAGTCATGTCCTTGTCTTTGACCCTTTCTGCAGGACGGTGGCATCCTGTTATGGGGACGCGAGAGGAGCGGGACCTCTTCTGCAGGACATTGTTGTAGTCTCGCCGTTCTCCCATTGCCAGCCAGCATGATTGTGGGGTAAATAATTGACCGTTTCTTCATCAGTGACCCCCAATTGCACAAGACTCCGGTCCTTCCTGGCCACGCAGAAGGGCAGGAAGCATGATGGAGGCACTTTCTACCCCAGTGCAGCATGGGAAAGAGCCTGGCTGCACTGCGGAAGGAAGAGGCATGTCCCTCACGCTCCCTTCCACAGGGAGCCGGTCAGGTGCAGAGGAGAGTGTTTCCATCATGCTTCCTTCCTGCCAAAAGCACTCCCAGGATTGCGATCAGAGGGTGATATAGGGTAAGGATAAGGTAATTTGCAGAAACGGCCTTAGTGTTTGCATAGTTTGTTAAATGCTTCTGCATATGTATATGTTTGTGAATATTAGTACCCAAATTACAGAACTTGCTCTGCAGACAGGGATGTAGCATCAAGTATGTTAAAGGGCCCTGACTTGAGCCCTTTGCCATAAGCAGTAAGTTCCTACAGTACAGAAAAGATCTGAGGTGAGAAGGAATGGTTTTAGGCTAAGGGAGGCTCTAATTAAAAAAAGGGAAGATGACGTCTAGCTTCCAATTTATTGCTAAAAGGTTTATTGCCATGTTTTCCCCCAACAACATTAAGCACCATTAGATATTTGTCTGGGGTAAAATATCTAATAGGTCATTGGGGGATAGAAATATTAATTGGTATAATTTACACTTTTCTCCTCTAGGAGACTGTGGCATTTAGCAATGTAAGTACGTTCTATTTATATATTAATGCTGTGATGCACAGTCAATTAACAGTGCAGTTGTAGGCACGCCTCCTCAGAAGTAAGCTCTGCTGAATTTGGTAGGGCTTGCTGTCAGGAAACTGTGTCTAAGATTTCATCATACAAATCTTTTCCTTAATCAAACAGCAGATTTTTAAATAAAAGCTAATTATCTGTTAAAAGGTAAATACGTGTAATAGAGTAGGATAGGTAATGTAAGGTATATGTAATTGCATAAGAGTACCTGTTCCCTGCAACTCTGTACCATGGAAAAGCTATTTGTTTAAAACAGTTTTTAAAAGACTGTTATACTTGGTCCTTCAAGAAATTTCCACCGTATAAAAAGAGGTACAAAAATAGTCATGAAATAAAGCAGTGGTTCTTAACCTTTTCTTTACCGGAACCCCCCTGTAAATATAATTTGTTGCCGTGGACCCTCAAGATTTAACTCAATGTTTAAACATTTACATTTAGATGTAAATTTAAATAAACATATTTAAATATTCAAATATGTATGTATGTATTAACGTCTTCTGGGGACTAGGTTTCAAATCTCCACTCAGACACTGGATGATCTCAGGCAAGTCCCATTCTGTCAGCCTCAGAGGAAGGCAAAGGCAACCCTCCTCTGAAATTTCGCCAAAAAACAAAAGAAAAAACTCTGATCTGGTCACGTTAGGGTTGCCATGAAGCCAGAACTGACTTCAACTCTTTCATTATTCCTGAGAGAGAGAGGTTCTTTCTAGCCATCATGTCTCTCCACTTTGAAAAGTGACTTACAGTGACCCAAAGGTGGACCTGTTATGGGATTTTTCTTGGCAAGATTTGTTGCCTTTGCCTTTCTCTGAGGCTGAAAGAATGTGACTTGCCTGAGGTCACTCGGAGGGTTTCCATGGCCGAATGGGAATGAAGACCCTAGTATACATGGTCAGAGTTTGAACACACAAAAACTTTTGCCCTCTCCCATCCCTTTCATCAGAGATGCAACAGTGGGGAGGGGGGTCCCTCGTTTGCCAACAAGAGGTCAGGATCCTGTATTGGAAACTGTTTCAAAAGAGGCATTCTCCATTTTGACCAGATGTGAAGAAATATCTCTTCTAAGGCCATTTCCGCACTAGCCTGTTATAGCACTATGCTTCCACTTTCTGGCCCCTCCTGAAACTGCAAACCCCAGGATTCCATGGGATGTTGAAAGTGGAAGTGCAGAGCTATAACAGGCTAGTGCAGAAATGGCCTGAAATGGGAACACTTTGGCAATTTTTTGAAAATTGAGCAAATTGTCCAGTTTATCAAAAGATGGATATGGAGATTTCCAATAAGGACCTCAAAATATCTGTCCAATTTACAGATAGTGAAGCCAGTGTGCTTCTGCATGCTACGTAGTTTGCTCTGACTTGGCTTCTCAGGAATAGTCTATATTGACCTGCAGAGGCCCTTACCAGTTCCCCAAAGTCTTCCGAAAAGTTCAAAAACTTTCTGGGCCAATTTTTTAGGTGATTTTTTTTTCTTTTGCACCCGCAAACAGCCCAAAACACCAAGAAAGCTCCACATATTCAGGTCTCCCTTGCCGCAAAGACCTCACACACCTCAAGAGCTTGTTTTAAGCTAAAATCTCGCTGAAAATGCCTGAATGTACCACTGGAAGGAGGGCACAGGCTCAAAAAAATGGCTGCTGCATTGTTGTTATGCCTTCCAGTAATTTCCAGTTTATGGGGCGAGAGTGTGTGACTTGCCCAAGGCCACCCGGTAGGTTTCTGTTGCCGATCAGAGAAGTGAATCCTGGTTTCCAGGGTTGTAGCCTAACACCCAAACCACTATACCAAGCTGATTCTCATAGTCACCCAATCCTAAATAAATGAGGAGGCTTCTGTCTTAGCATTTAGGCTTGTTATTAACTTCAGATTCTAGATTGTTATGAGAGCCACAAGCCAAAGACGGTTGTCATTACATCCAAAGGTGACCCATTGAGGAGAGTTGCAATCTTCTCAATTGAGGTGTGTGGGGAAAAAATTATTTTGTTCATTCCTGGTAAGAATTGTTAAGAGCTTTTTATTGAAGAAAAGAAAGAAAGAAAGGAAGGAAATTAACGAGCATGGGGAAAAGCCAATGGATTTTTCTCTGGATTTGTCCATAAAGGCTTTAGACTCTTGAGTTCTTAATTCTTAAAAGACTGGGTTTGAATAGCTGTGCGTTCAACCATGTTAATGCTGAATTAAGGCCTCTTTTTCCCCCCTTGTGAGGCTCCTCATTTTTAGCAGGCATTATTCTCTTTGCTTGGAATATTGAATTCAATATTGAATTGGGCTGGATTTTGGTTCAGTTTCTTCTGGAAGTATTTACCAAGTTTTGCACTTTTCTTCATATTCCAGACCGAAAGAACTTGACATGCGGGAGAAAGTACAATCGGCGAACTGTTCCCCTCCCAGCTTCTCCATGCGAGGACACGGCAAACTTTGTGAGGCCGGCGTCAAAAATGGATTTGCAGAAGGTTTTGATAGAACTGTGCTAACATGGAGAGGTTTAAACGGTTTGGAATTGTTTGCTTCCCTGATGGAGTTTGGCATCTCACGAGCATTTAACACACTGCTGGTTTTGAATCTGGCAGGCTTCTGCCTTCACACATATACTGGGCTGTGTGTTAAACACCAGGGTGGTTTCTCTTGAAAACTCGTTGCTTTTCAAAACCGGTTCCTGTCAGGAGGGACCGGGAGTCGCCCTGTGTGGTTTCTCCTCCACCCCTTGGTGCGCACGCTGCGTTGGAACAAACATGTGTGGATCATTTGGGAGGTGCTCCGTGGGAGCTGCTCCGCTCTCTCCGTCCCCCTGTGCCGCCACCGCTGAGCATACTGCAAGCTCATTCTGCTGTGCGCTAATGCTATTATCCTCCCGAAATTAAATATCAGGCCCAAACCTATAATGTTTCGCAGGGTGGGAATTGGGGTTATATATTCCTGGGTAGAACTACCTTCTATTTCAGTCATACCATTTAATTATGATTGGTATGTTAGTGCCCACCAGAGCATAACAAATTGTCATTATGTTATTCTGCTGAGTCTAATTTAATTGGCAAGTTGTCACAAAAGCAATTATCCGTCATTTATTTTGTTGCCATAACCACATCTTAGTGAGCACCTGCTGTCTGTGCTAGGGAGGAAAAAAAAAAGACTCTCCAAGTCCCCTTGGCCCTAGATGCCTTCCTCTTTCTCTGACACGAAAGACATTTGCTTCCTTTTCTTTACTTTGGTTTTGGTGTGTGTGTGTGTTTTTCCCCTCTAAGTTTGCTTCTCATTTCCTGTACTAGAATTCTCGCACAGAGACCCTTTCAGCACAAGTACTGAAGATTATTCACCTGAAGTGAAGGGCGTTGTTCGAAAAATAGGAAATTGGGAAATAGCCTAGTGAGGAGAGAATGGTGTCCAAACAATAATCAGATTGATCAATCCATTCCCATTAAATCTTGCTTATTCCCTTTCTTGTTTTTTTTAAATATAGTCTTTCTGCATAGCACACAGAAATTAAAGAAGTGTGGAAAAAACTTAAAAGCCAGTTTAAACAACAGGTGTTTAAGAATGGTACTAGCTGCAATTCAAAGGACCACATGTGTGTGGGTTGGTGGGTGTGTTTAGTGGGTCTTTTTCTCCCCTTGTTAGCAGCAACACTAATACCACACAACTGGAACTGCTATTCATTTGCCAGAGTTTGGACTTAGCTAGCTCTTAATGATAATTAATTCCTTTTTGTGATAACTAAGGCATGCCTGAGCTATATTATGATATTTAACATAATGAGGAATATATCCGCTGCTTTTGCAGTTTAACTGTAGCTGTTCTTGTTACTTTTACACTTTCTGAATTTTAAAAAGTTCTAAAAACCTATCTCTTCTGGCAGGCCTACCCAGTCAATTTTGAACTATGAATTTTAAATTACTTTATTTTAAATTGTTTTATGTATTTTTAGCTGTATTTTAATTTATGATGTACTCCGCCTCAAGCCATGGGGACAGGGGATAAGAAATAATTTTTATATTATTATTATTACACTTATTGGGGTGTGACCTCACTACTTCAGTGTATTTTTCACCACAGTGGAACACCACATGGTGTACCAGTTTAGAAACCGGTTTAGTTGGCTCTGAATTACAGGAAAGTAGCCTAGTGTAGTGGTTTGAACATTGGACCATAACCCTGGTGACCTGGATTCAATTCCCTGCTCAGCCATCAAAACTTATTGGATGACCTTGGGCATACTCTCAGCCCCAGAAAACCCCATGGTAAGTTCGCCTTAGAGTCACTGTAAGCCAGAAACAACTTGAAGGCCCCCAACAAGAACTGAGTTTTAAAATGGAATGATAACAGGAACTGTTACTGCCCATCTTGTACCTGGAACAGTGATTAATTGCTTTCTTAAAGAAATTTTCCAAACATTGCCATTCCAAACATTTCTCTTTGGATCTTAGCCAATGCTGACACGAACTGATCGAAGGCAGCAAGGAAAACTGATAGTTTTTAATCTTGGCCTTCCCTTTGTATGTTGCAAATGCCCTACCACCCCTCTTATGAGATATGCAATATTCATTATTTGGACTTATTAATGACTGGAGAACATGATTGGGGTCATGCTGACTGGATATGTGTTCAGGCTCATGATGGTGGAAAAGTCCAGATATGATTATGCGGAAAACCCCAATGGTGATGGGTTTGTGATAATCCCTTCTCTTCTTCAGGCTCTTGGCATTGTCAAACACAATGGAAGACAAACTGCCCAGATAAAGCACTCAGAGACCATCTTTCAATCTTATCCTATGGAGAGCTTCCCTATATACCCTACCCGACCAAACATTAAGAAATTGTTATAAATCCCATCAGTGTTTTGTCATTCCAGAGTTAAAGCAAGCAGCCCATTCCAGACCTCTTTGTCAGTCCCGTGGGAAAGCCATTATGGCTTTGTCAATGCATCCCTTCAGGGTATGAAATAGGGTATAAAAATCCTAGCTTCTTCCCCAGCCAACTGTAATATGCAGTATGTGCTATGTAGTGTTCCCAGACTGCTGATCCTCTGTGCTACACTTAGAGACTGTCTTCTTCAAGACTGCTAACTATTACCCTTTCCACCCCTAATCTCTCTCTATCCAACCTTTCTTGCCTCACTTTCTAATAGCTGTGTATGGCTCTTAAGAGTATCTGATTTCCTGTATATTTGTCGATTCAAATGAAATACTTTGTTTAACTCTTAACTCGAGTCTTCTTTACAATTAGCACTGGCATACATAGGTGAAAAGATTCTGCCATTACCCTCTTCTCACAGGTCTCCGTTGGGCTATAATCCCCCCAAATTCTAAGGAGATGCTGGCATTGCAGGTAGACCCAACATCCCCCACGTCTTAGGTTGTTGCAACGGGATGTCAGATTTGAAAGACAGAAGCAGAATTGAGAGAGAATCATAGAATCATGGAGTTGGAAGAGGCCCGAGGGGCCATCGAGTCCAACCTCCTGCTAATGCAGGAACACCCATCAAAGCATTCCCAACAGATGGCCATCCAGCCTTTGCTTAAAAACCTCCAAAGAAGGAGACTCCACCACACTCCAAGGCAGTATATTCCACGCCGGACAGCTCTGACTGTCAGGAAGTTCTTCCTGAGGTTCAAGTGGAATCTCCTTTCCTGCAGCTTGAATCCATTGCTCCTTGTCCTAGTCTCTGGAGTGGTAGAGAATAAGCCTGCTCCCTCCTCAACATGACATCCCTTCATAGAAAGATAGTAAGGAAGGATAACTTTTGCAGTGTAATGATGCAGTTATTTTTAGAACTGCTGTAGTGACCTCACTCTGGGGTGATAAGGAAATCTAACAATGTTGACATGCCTGCCCGTGCTGTGCCTCATCCTCTCCATTATAGACCCTGAGATGTGCTGAGGCACCAAAGAGGTGGACTTCAGGCCCAGTGGCTGGCAGAATTTTAAGTATTTTTAAAGTAATGATTTTAGAAAGGTGGAATTAATGCAAAATTTGGAAGCAAAGAGTTACTTTAAACAAATTATAACCATCAAGGCAACTACTTTTTGCCTTGGAATGATAACAGCAACAGATTACTTTTTAAAAGTAACTTTATGCATTTGGAAAGTGCGGCTCGTTCATTGCCCTTCTTGCCTGTTGAAAAATCAGGGACTAAAAATGACTCACGGTTCCTCAATCCATGCACAAGCAAACATGACTGCCACTGTCATGTGAGGCTCAGATTAAGACGTCTTAAACAAAATGGTTTCAACAGAATGCTTGCAGTTACTGTTGGTTTTTATTTGGAAGACTTTTTTGTGGAGAGGATGATTTCTACATGGCTAGGATTGGGGGAACGTTTTTCCCTCTTCTCCTTTGCCTTGAACCTTTTTCATGTGGAAGAATGGGTGGTGGGAGATGACAACAGAAGGTGGCGTTAAGCTGCCAAAATGTTTCTAGAAGAGAAGGGGGATTTCGGCCCTGATTGTAATGGCTTGCTAGGAAATTAAAGCGGAGCTCTTTGGCGTCTCAGAAGAGCCTCTCATCTTCCTGATGGGCTCTGATTCCACATTACTGAAAGGACTGAGTTGTTATTCAGTGCAAATGAGAAGTAATTCCACCGAAGCCGAAATGACTACTGCTTTCTGTTGACTTCAGTCCAAGTAGAGTTAACTAAAGGTACACTGGAGACGGAGGCCATTTCTGCACTGGACCGTTATAGTGCTATTATTCCACTTTTAACATCCTATGGAATCCTGGGGTTTGCAGTTTAGGGAGGGACCTCAAAGGCCCCTCCCTAAACTGCAAATCCCAGGATTCCATGAGGTGTTGAAAGTGAAATAAAAGCACTGTAACGGTCTAGTGCAGAAATGGCCTGAGTTTACATGGCTGGCTGCTTAGACCCCCTTCCATCATGCTTGGGCAAACCAGCCTGGTTTAGACAGTTCCCATCTTCATTTTCTATTTCTGAATGTTTTACATTAATCTGTCCCTTATTCCTGACCCAGTCATTACTAATCCTGACGGCTGCATTTTTGTTTTTGTATTTGCCAAATGCATCATGCTCTTGGGGTATCTTATATCTGCTGCAGGCTTCTTTGCTGGGATTTTACCCACCACCTCAAGCATTTGAAGGAGAAATGTCAGTATTTCTATGCATCTTTTGTTCTGAAAGCCAAAGTGTAATAGCTGAATTGGAGGCTTGCTTCTGCAGCTTGCTAAAGTTGTTTGTTGTATTCATTCCGATGCATTCTGAGTTATGGCAACCCTATAGTAACCCACTCACTATGGTTCTTTTCCTAGATTTATCCAGAGGAGGTTTTGCCATGGCCTTTCCCTGAGGCAGAGAGAGCGTGACTTGCCCAAGGTCACCTTGTGGGTTTGCAACCCTGGTCTCGTAGAGTCCTACTTCAGCACCCAAACGCTGTCCCATGCTAACTCTCTTGCTAAAATAGCAGTGGTTCCAAATGTGACTGGATTTTTTGAGAAATTTCACAGTTGCCTTTTCAGTCAGTCGTGTCCTTTCTCCTCACTGGCTTTGCTTACTTTTATGGTTATAGTTGTAGAAAGATCCCAAAGTTGTATGCATGGACTTTGTTCTAATAGTCTACTTTCTCTTTGGATTATGGCCCATGTTTTTATTCCTAAAACTTTCAATACCTTCTCTCTTTTTCTAACAAAATCAACTTGAGGTATAAAGAATTCTAATTTCAAGAAATGCAGATACAAAGATCTTTTGGTATAAAACCACCTTTAAAAAATTTCACTCTGCTTCTGTACAAAAATCTTGGTTCACAGTAACTGGTGGTTGACGTTATTAGTGAGATAGAGGGAGAAGATTGGGAGGGGGGGTGGGAAAATTCCCCAGCCTTCCGACTTCTTCTCCCCCCCCCCATTATTTCAAATTTGATTATTTTCTAAACCGAGGAGATTGCCTAAGACCACGATTTATTCATCAGACACGCATCGGGGTGATGTGATTCAGAATTGCAAGCAAGGCAGGGACACCAAATCAGTATAATTCATTCCTCTCCTTCAGACACCAGCCCTCCTGCTGGAAAATCTGCACAGTGCCATCCCTGCAGAGAAGCTTAATTGTTTCACTGGACCAGGATGGGGAGAATATGGGAGGGGGGAACGATTTTCTTGTCCCTTTTAATGCAGGAGTGCTTCTTCTCCAAAGAGCAGCTGCTCCAGTGGCAACCTTTGTTAGCCATAATCTCCAAACCTCCTGCCCTTTCTCTGGTTTGCATTGCAGTGTTAGAAAATTTGATCGCTTCGAGCAGTATATAACAGCTCCCATATTTTGTTCTTGTTCTTTCTGATTTTATGTGGAGTTAAAATAAAAATACTTGGGGAGCTGGTATAAAAAGTCTCTGGGAGCTGACAGAAAATATTCTGGAGTGAACAAATACGTGTGTATACTCCAAAATAAATCAGAAAGAAGAGGAAGAAAATCTGGGAATTCCTGGACCCTTTCCGTAGCTTACCTTTTTTCGGCACTGGGATGCGGGGATCGCGTGAGCAGCCTCCAGCAAGAGGCGCTCGTGTCCCCGCTGCTTCAGCTCCATGCAAGCTGCCTGCTCCCGAGCAGGCAGCATGAGAGACCCACCTCTTTCTTCCGCAGCCTAGCCTGGGAGTTTCCCAGGCTGCGCTGGGGCAGGAAGTGCAACCACCATGGCTGTGGAGGCTCCGCACGCATGGCAAGTGTGCGCGGGGCCCTGGAGCAATGCACGATTATGCATCATTTTCGGCTGAAAGCCAAAAATGAAAAAGTGTGCGAGCAGTGCCTGCCCTACCCTGGAGCATTGTGCAATTGTGAGTGTGTCGTGCAGATTGCTCCTCACAATTGTGCGGCGCTCCAGGCGCCCTTTCACATGACAAATGCCATGCGAAAAGGACCCTGGTCTTTTTAATTGGTCTGAATGAACCCTCAGTCTTTGCATGTGGGCTACATGATCATCATGCTTTCTGCATGGGGCTGCCTTTGAAGTCAGTCCATGTTTTTATTATGTAAAAACTTTATTTGGTACAAAAATGCAGCCTCTTCGTATAGGGGCTGTTATTTTCACATTCACCTATATGAGGGGTGGGCAACTTCCCAGTGGCAGTAATATAGGGTGTTGACCTTGCTGGTGTTGCCATGGTCATGCCAACATTCATTGGTAGCTACAGTGGTCCTTTATGCCAGAGCTTCTCAAACTATCCGATGTGGTGGGCTGGCATTTTTGTCCTTACTTTACCAGGATTTTTGCGCTATGTTATTATTATATTTGAATTTGTTGTTACGCACCTTTAAGTCACTTCCTACTTAAGACAACCCTAAGGTGAACCTATCATGGGGTTTTCTTGGCAAGATTTATCCAGAGGGGGTTAACCTTTGCCTTCTTCTGAGCTGAGAGAATGGGACTTGGTCCAGGCCACCAAGTGGGTTTCAATGGCTAAGCAGGGATTTGAATCCTGTTCCCCTAGAATCCTAGTCCGACTCTTAAAACTACTACATCACACTGGCTCCTATTTGCATAGTTTCCTGGAAATTCACCATGCGTCTGCAGCTGACAGCTTGTGGACCAGTACTGGTCCATGGACCACAAAATGAAAACAGGGTGCGTGAATGTGAGTATATTCTCCAGTCAGCAGCCTGGCTGCAGTGTTTTCGACTGCCCACAGTTTCTGAACAGCTTCCAAAGGCAGCCCCATGTAGAGTCGGTTACAGTAATCCCAAACAGGATGTCATCAAATGATATACTGCTGTTGTCAGATTTGACATCTCAAGAAACAGGGGCAGCTCGTACACTAGCTTTAACTGTGCAAATGCAATCCTGGCCACTGTCAAAACCTGGGTCTCCAGGCCAAGTCCAAGAGCTATGAATCTGAGATTTCAGGGGATGGATAGCCTGTTTCTATCCTGGCAAATGCTTTCGTTTGCTTCTCAGGTGATTGGTGCTACCGAGAAAAGAATCATGTTTTCTTATTTCTGGCTGTCTTCCTTCTAATGTTGTTCTTTCTCTCTGTATACATTTTGGAAGTTAGAATGCTTAATAATTACTGCAACCTCAGATATAGGCAAGTATGAACATGCCAAGCCGAGGAATAAGGACAGAAGGAGTGTAATGGAGACAGGCGAGCAGAAAGGTTGATGGTGGAAAAGAGTTTTTCCAATGTGCTGTAATTTGCTTTGACAGGTCAATTCTATAGTTGCTGAGCTGGAAAAAAAATTCATTATGGAAGATGCATTGGCTGTTGTTGTCATTGCTCCACAACCCTAGATGAGTTTTGCATTCAGTATCTTCATCAGTACTACTACTACTAATAATGATAATGATAATAGCAATAACGATACATACTTAGTAGTCATATTAGTCATACTACTGCAACAGGCCAGAGCATATATAGCCACAGAGTGACTATATCAGAGCTGCTATCAGTCACAAGCACAATCCGTATTTTCACATACTGTTTGAGTGTGAACTATTTTCACATACAGTTTACTGCAGTATGGATTGGCTGGGTTTCCCTGTGGAGAGTTGTGTTCCATGTTGCATTCAGAAGACGACTTACTTCTAATATGTTATTTATTTTTTATTATGTATATATTTGACTTATATCCTGCCTTTCTCCCCAAAAATGAGGGTTACTGGGTCTTACAAGTTAAAACGGTTGAAACAATATGTGGTACAAACATTTAAAAAGCATTAAACCATCAATCCATTTGAAGCATTATTTTTTTTAAGACATTATGTAAAACTATTAAAAACACATAAATACTCCATAAGCAGCATATCAGTTTCATGTCTTTCTACCCCAACTAGTTAAGGTCTGAGGGCCTTTGAATAGGAAGATCTTTGCCTGCTAGAGAAAAGAGATCAGAGAGGGGGCCAACTGGGCCTTTCGTGGGAGTGAGTTCAGTAGCAGAGGAACAGCCACGGAGAAAGCTCTCTCCCATAACCGCACAGATGAACCTCAGAGGTTTGTGGGTTCATCCTTAATATCTTCTACTAATGTTGTCCCATTTACACTCAAAGTGGTCAAAGAACATTGTACAGGCATTTCCATGTCAAAAGAACTGTACATATCTATAATTTACAATGGTTGAAAGAGTAGAACATCAAAAAATGATGGACACCTGTAATGATGAAGCAGAGTAGAGATGTCCTTTTGTGTCTTCAATCTGGCTTTTGAATATTTGCTGTCCAGAGAAAACAGGAGAAGCCCAAAGAAAGCACAGGAGAATAGCCATTTGAAGATGCTGTATAAATGAAGATGAAAATATTAGCTGAGCCACCAAGGTGAGCAAACCACGTGTGGCTCTTCCATGGTGAACACCTAGTGTGGAAGTTCTCAGGCTTGTTATGAGGATTGAGTGGGATAGAGTCTTTGATCTCCCTACCCTTCCTGGCTCAGATAGCTATTTTTCAATTAAGATTACTCATATGATGATATTGTATACCTAGAAACTGTCTAAAGGCACCAGATTTTGGCTATCTTGGAAACTCAGCAGGGTTAGCCCAGGTTAAGTACTTGGATGAAAGACCACCAAAGAATAGCAGGTGCTGTAGGCTATGGCCATTTCCGCACGAGCCTGTTATAGCGCGATGATTCCACTTTCAACCTCCTCTGGAATCCTGGGGTTTGCAGTTTCGGGAGGGGCCGGCCAGCCCCTCCTGAAACTGCAAACCCCAGGATTCCAGAGGAGGTTGAAAGTGGAATCATCGCGCTATAATAGGCTAGTGCGGAAATGGCCTATATTTCAGAGGAAGGACCTGACCAAAGCACCTCTGAGTATTCCTTGCCTAAAAAGACCCTATGGAAGTCAGCAGATGACTTGAAGGCACATAAGCACACCCAAAATGTGCCATCCACTATTTGAGCCAAAGGTAAACCAAACATTGCCTTAATTTCATATTAAAGGTGGGGAAAAATGTTAACATCTTTAAAAAAGGTGGTAAATATGGAGCCATTTGACTCTTCCTGGGCTGTTGTTTAATAATAAAACATATTTGGCCTGGAGAAATTCCCAAATCTAATCATCAGCATCTTCAAAGATAGACTGGGAAAAAACTCCTCCCCAAACTCCGAAGATGTTCTATCATTTCTTGTCAACAATAGCAAATAGATCAATGACTTCACAGAGTACAAAGCAGATTTCTGGGTTTCTAAGGGAAGGGTGTCCCACAGTTCTGGAGCTGCAACAAGGAAGGCTTCTTGTGGAGACAGATTTACCTTTTGCATGTCATAGATTGAAGCCATGGAAGAATGGCTTCAAACTTTAGGAAAAGAGATTCCATCTAAACGTTAGGAAGAACTTCCTGCTGGTAAGAGCAGTTTGACAGTGGAATGCACTGCCTCAGATTGGGGTGGAGTCTCCTCCTTTGGAGGTTTTTTAAACAGAATGGAGGGGAGCATCTGTTGGGCATTATTTGATGGTATATTCTTGCATGGCGGGGATTGGACTCAGTGGCCCTTGTGGTCTTTTCCAACTCTATGATTCTAGATCCTCAGTAAAAGGTCTCATCTTCAGCCCCATCTAAGCCTTATCAACGGAGGTTGTTATTTGGGCTGTTTTGCAAAGGTCTCTCTGTAGTGGCTTGCTGGTCCACAGGCAGAGATGACAGTTGAGTTCATCACGGGGGAAATGGCCACAAACCCTCTTTGGACAAAATGAAATGATGGCAACGTGAAACCAGAATATAGCAGTTTGTCAGTGATATCATCTGAATTCTACATTGAGTGGCAGATGATTTCCAAGCTGAGAGAAAATGGATGCAGCCTTAAAACAAACAAAAGAAGAAAGGGAAGTATGAAAGGAAAGCTCATAAACCTCTTGGTACAGAATGTTCTGCCTTGGATAAGGCTGCTTGATGTCCTGAGCTAAAGTTTATCGAGGATGACAGAATGCCGTAAATGAAGCTGTGGCTCAACAATAGTTCTTTCTTCTGGCCCTTTCCGTTATACAGTAAGCCTCGGGTGAGTCAACCTCTACTCATCCAGGGCTTTCAGGAAATGCAGCCTCTTAGCGCTTTTTCTGATGGGAAATGCCAGAATAGAAACAAGTTGGATGGGAAGGTTTGAATCTGGTAATAATCAAGAGGTGAAATGTACCTCTGAAATGTAATGCAGTTCTGCAATGCAGAATTAGGTCAGCACAGTGTGCACAAAGAAAAAAGAAGGAGTAGTGTAAAAAGGATGAGGAAACAGAATTTCTGTCTAAAAGGTGGAAGCTGTGAGGTATAACTGCGTGAGTAAGAAACAAAGCCATGCATTGGGAAATTAGCTTTGGTCATGAGCTTTAAAACCTTAATTTAAAAGCTTTTTTCCCTATGAGCTTCTTCACTCTTTATTACTTTCTGCTTCCTTTTTGCATCCCACAAACATTGGGATGAGTATAAAAGGCTGATAGGCTCTATGAGGACCTAAGATCATGGAGAAGGAGAAGAAGAGCTCAGAGTTTCAATGTGTTTCCCCCCCATTATTTTTATTAAAATATAAATCATAATGAACTATAATTTCCATTCCATACATCAGATACTTCTTTAAACATCAAATACATTAAATTTACTTATATATATTTTCCATAATTTTATCTAAATGTTTAAGTATTTGAGAGTTCCAATATGTCGATGTAAACGTTAAAACTGCACCTTCCATTTTCTATGAGACAGGAGAAAATGCACTAACAGCTAGCGTGGCTGGTCTCTCACATCTTGCCTAGTCCTGAGACAGTGATGTGGAACTTATCCAGTATCTCACCATCCAAAGAAGAGTCCAAAGATGGTAGAAGGAAACCAAGTCTTGTTATACTTAAAGTAGCAAAATTTGCTACCTTACATGTGTAAGATACACCTTCAAATGGTTAAGAGCTGTTGCTGTCAGATATTAGAAGTTAACTTTGCTACTTGTTTTTATGTTTGTATTTATTATTTATTTATTGCTCAGTGACCGAAATCAAGTATCTGTCTAGCTGGGGGTGGAATTAGGTGCTCTCTATAGGTGCTGCCTCCATCTTAGGAGCTCAACAAACAGAAAGAGAAAAACTGGCATTTTTGTGGGCATTTTGGAAGGGACTTTAGGGAGAAAGTCTGGAAAGCTGTGCCACGATGTATATAGAATGACAAACTTGGATGATGATAATGTTGTTGACCTACAACGTCTGTGCCATGATTGTTTTCTTGTCATAGAGTCTGTTGTGTTATACCTGTAGCTAGTCGAAGCTGGCTACCCTGTTGGAGGAGAAAGTGCCCGAGCTTGAAGCCCGTGTATCTACACTTTGATTTATCAGGAAAGATGAAGGTTTTTTGGAAAGGGTGAAAGAGACTCTTCTGGAAGGGTAAGAAATGGGGAGTTCCTCTAGGAGGGTGACAGTTCCAAAACACAAGAAGAAAACTTTTGGAGGAATGTGACATGCAGGGCCTTTCCGCACTACACTGTTATAGTTCTATTATTCCACTTCCAACATCCTGTGGAATTCTGGGATTTGTAGTTTACTGAAGCCAAAGAGCTCTCTTGCTAAAAATTCTAAATATCCCTCCCTAACCTCAAATACCAGGATTCCACAGGATGGTGAAAGTGGAATAATAACACTATAACAGTGTAGTGCAGAAAGGACCTGAGAAGAAGGACTATCAAGAACCATGTTTCAAGCTTGGAGCTGCAAAAGCTCTCCCCTTAACCATTATGAAGTACAGGAAGAGCGACAAAAGCCTCACAACTCTGAAGTCATGTGACATTTCTGCAAAAGGCTGTTATAGCGCTATGATTCCACTTTCAACACCCCATGGAATCCTGGGGTTTGCAGTTTTGGGAGGGGCCACCCAGCCTTGTGCGGAAATCGGAATGGAGGCAACTTTGAAGGATTCTGTGGATGGAAGAGCTATTGTCAATTCCCCAAAGACGAAAAGACTTGTGATAATCAGTTGATTCCCTTTTGTTTGGAACAGAAGTTGTGTTGTGCGGGCCTGATGAGATGTTTCATGAAATATGCTGTCCCCATGGGGTGAAGAATCACGATATACCAGAAGAGCCAACAAGACTCATCAAGCCCACCAGCTGTTACCTCTTCCTGCTGATCCAGTACTTGTAGGGGGACATCAGAAAAGCTAAAGCTGGGAATACACTCAGGCTCACTAGAGAGGTTAAAAATAATATAAAAGGGCTTTTCTGTGCTCAGAGTAAAAGGAAGTTGTAGGCCCATTGCACAGAGAAGATGGTGAAATGCTTACAGAATCAGAGAGAAGATTGAATTAATACTTTCTTTGCCTCTATCTTCTCCCAAAAGGAAAGCAGTGCTCTAACTGGTATAAATAAGGTAAACCATGCAGTAAAGGAACTATAACCAAGCATAGGTAAAGAGGTAGTAAAGGAATACCTATTGTTCTTATGTGCCTCTGAGTTGTTTCTGACTTATTACAACCCTATCATGGGGTTTTCTGGGGCTGAGAGTATGTGACATGCCCAATGTCACCTGGTGGGTTTCCATTTCCAAGTGGGGAATCAAACCCTAGTCTCTGGGGTTGTAGTTCAATGCTCAAACCACTATACCGTTGCTGGCCCTCAAGGAATACCTATCTTTTATTAAATGAATTCATGGCCATTTCTGCACTACGCTGTTATAGTGCTATTATTCCACTTTCAACATCCTGTGGACTCCTTGGATTTGCAGTTCAGGGAGGGGTGTTCAGAATTCTCAGCCAGAGAGCTGTTTGGTCTTAGTAAACTACAAACCCCAGGATTCCACACTATGTTGAAAGTGGAATAATAGCACTATAACAGTGTAGTACAGAAATGGCATCCGTCAATCCGTTGGGTCTCCTTAAGAGAAAACTTGGAAGAAAGAACCGAACAATGTGATAGCGAGGGTGCAAATCCTAACCAAAATCAACAGATTTTTTTTTCTGACTTCAGAGCAATTATTATTGTGGCTTGGACAGAACGGGAATGTTAATGAAGGCTGAAATTTGCATGTAATATCCTCATGATTTTCTTAGAGACATGAAAGGTCACTTACTGTGCAGCCGAAAAGATTTGGGAGTAGCTTTTTTTTTTTTTTAAATGAAAATCCTTTTAGTGAGAAATACATTCTGTCAGAAACAAAGATGCTTCTGTGTATGTGTGTGCTCGTGCGTGTCCTGGCTGGGGTTGCATCAGCGTGTCTCATAAGCCTGTTGGGTCAGTGACTCAGCTTTAGGCAATGTGGTATTAACTGGAGGATTACGTAGTTTTGAGCTCAGCCGCCTTCTCGGCTGTGCAACTGCGAAAGGGATGAGTTCAGGGAGATAGGATGACTCTCCTAGTCAGCTTCCAAGCCTCCTCTTTCTGACAGTGATATCATGCTATGATTGTTTTTTTGTGATGATCAAGTAAGATCACTCCTCACATTATTCTCTTATACAGTTGTCCCTCCACATTCACTAGGGTTAGGGGCGTAGGACCTCCGTGAATCATAGAATCATAGAATCATAGAAATTCAGAGTTGGAAGAGACCACACAGGCCATCCAGTCTAACCCCCTGCCATGCAGGAACACCCTCAAATCAATCCCGACAGATGGCCATCCAGCCTCTGCTTAAAAACCTCCAAGGAAGGAGACTCCATTACACTCCGAGGCAGCAGATTCCACTGCCGGACAGCCCTGACTGTCAGGAAGTTCTTCCTGAGGTTCAAGTGGAATCTCCTTTCCTGCAGCCTGAATCCATTGCTCCTTGTCCTGGTCTCTGGAGCAGCAGAAAACAAGCCCCCTCCTTCCTCTACGTGGCATCCCTTCAAATATTTAAACATGGCTATCATGTCCCCTCTTAACCTCCTCTTCTGCAGACTAAACATACCCAGCTCTCTCAGTCTATCCTCATAGGGCTTCATGGCTTCCAGGCCTCTCACCATTTTGGTCGCCCTCCTCTGGACTTGCTCCAGCTTGTCAATATCCTTCTTGAATTGGGGTACCCAGAACTGGACACAGTATTCAAGATGGGGTCTAACCAAAGCAGAGTAGAGTGGTACCAGTACCTCCCTCGACCTAGACACCATACTCCTATTGATGCAGCTAAGAATTGCATTGGCTTTCTTGGCTGCCACATCACACTGCTGACTCGTGTTCAGCTTGTGGTCTATGAAGACTCCTAGATCCCTTTCACACGTACTGCTATCCAGCCACGTGTCCCCCGTCCTATATTTCTGTATTCCATTTTTTCTACCTAAGTGTAGGACCTTACATTTCTCTCTGTTGAATTTCATTTTGTTTGCCTTGGCCCAGCTCTCCAATCTATCCAGGTCATTTTGAATTTTGATCCTGTTCTCTGGCGTATTAGCAACCCCTCCCAATTTGGTGTTACTGCAGTCCAGGCGTACTCAGAGATAGCACTTGATATCATTTTTGATATCAAACCATTCGGTTTTCCTCTGCCACCCTGCTCCACGTGTTTGCGAGGCCTCAGGACAAGCACGTAAACAGGTGCGGCCGATAATTGCTGGACATTCCATTCTACACCTAGGCAGGCTGGACAGAGCCGGTTCGTCGCTTCAGGGACGTCTCCGGCAAACACCCTTTTGCTTATGCGCGATACTAACAAAGGTGCCCTGCCCCGAGAAGGTAGCCTTACAAAACTGTACTGAGCGCTCCGTATTGCATACTGGCTACACTATTGTTAAATCGGCACTAAGCCAATCATGCTAAACTCTGACCTTTCCACTCACCGAGTAAGGTATGGCCTGCAGTCACTATTCACCCTATAAAAGCCCCCAATTCCGAGACCTTCCTTGGACTGCGTGGATCGCTCCAGACTTCCATCCCGCCTTGCTGCCACTTTGCCTGATGAGCCGTCCCCTCAGTTCCAGTAACTGAGCCCGCTTAACCCGGGATTGCTCCCGAGTTCCAGACCGCCTTGCTGCCGCTTTGTTCAGCGAGCTCCCCTCAGTGAACCGCGCTGAGCTTCTTCCCTGCACCCCAACGAACTCTATCTTCATATCTCTCCAGGACTACAAGACAGGTGTCGTATCACCCATTTCCCTCCGAAAATCCCTGTTTCCAATTCTGTAGTTAGCTGTGTGACTATGCTGTCTTTAATGTTTGTCTGTACTTAATAAACATCATTTTTATTACTTTAAACCGTCTGACTGCTTGACTGACCTGACCCCGTAGACGTTGGGTTACAAGATCCTGCTAAGTTACCCTGCCTCTCGCTAGCTTTAGTGAGTGCTCCAGCTAATTTTCCCCAAGGTGTTGTTGTTGTTGTTGTTTGGTTATTTGGGCACCCCTCCTGGGACCCCCAGAGAACAGGGTAACAAGTGGAAAACCCACAAATATCAAATGTGGGTGGGTCCCTGTGGGAAGCAGGGGGTTAACAGGGCCAGCTACTTTCACACTTTTACAGCACTTGAAGTAAGCTGAGGATGAAGGAAGAAAGTGAGAAGTGGAGAAAGAAACTGGGACATTTTAAAAGCAGCTGAAAAAATGAGATGATAGTGGATTAATTAGGACTGCCCCTGCCCAGTTGGACAGTTGGAGGGTATGCAAATGTCCATTATATTTTTCCAAAATGCTTAACCTTCTTTCTTATTTATTTGTTTGTTTGTTTGCTGGACTACTTCTTATTCTGGATCTGAGTTCTGAGCTCCAGCAGGCACTCAAGGTCCAACTCAGGTCAGTTTGGAGAAGGAAAGGGGTAAGTCAGCAAGGTGGCCCTAGACTTCCTCTCTCTCACCCATCTTCTTTCTTGGGTGTGTGGGGGCATCAGGAGAGGGTTTGTGGTGCTGAGAAATCGAGCTGTGATCCGTCCTTAGCTGGCCAGGCAGTAGTGGCTGGTGGAGGACAAAGAGGACAAGAGCTAAGTTTTTAAAGGGCTGCATGACCTGATCGGAGTCACTAAGGGGGAAGGTCCCCCTGGAAAAGAAGTATTTGAGGTTGGGGGTCCAGGGGTTGGAGAAACTTGCAAATAATCAAATCTGTTAATGTGAAACCCACAAATGTGGAGGGCTGACTGTATTCCTTTATTTATACTGTGCCTTTTCTTTAAAGCTCAAAGTGAATTCAAGGTGGTTTACATTTAAAAAAATACATGTTGTCTAAAAATGCATATACAGCCAGCACGATGCCGTGGTTTGAGTGTTGCACTATGACCCAGGGGACCAGAGTTTGAATCTTCTCCTCCACTCAGCCATGGAAACCCACTGGGTGACCTTGGACAAGTCACACTCTCTCAGCCTCAGAGGGAGTCAAAGGCCAACGCCCTTGGAAAAACCTTGCCAAGAAATCTTGCCACCTGAAGGTCACCATAAGCTGGAAACAGCTTGAAAGGCACACAACAACAACAACAAAAACCTATGAACAATTGACTAAAATAGTAATGAGCCGTCTGTAGAGGAACTGTTTTGAACATTGGTTTAAAACTATTTTAATTGATTTAAAAAGCAACAAAGAAAAGTAATACAGCATGATAGGAAAATCGCCTGTATTTTTTTTTAGTAAAAGTTCCCCTAAAGCCTCCTAGAATAGAAAGTTCATCATCCGTCAACAAAATAAGAGCCAGGAAGGAGTCAGCCTATCTTCCTTACAAAGACAATTCTGGAGATTGGGAGTAGTCACAGAAGAGGGCTCTGCAATTACAATAGCTCAGTGCTACTGTGCATGATTTTCTTGCAAAAGATCCCAGATTCAGGCCATTTCCACACTCGTGTGTTATAGCGCTGTTATCCCACTTTCAACATCCTATGGAATCCTGGGGTTTGCAGTTTCGGGAGGGGCCATCTGGATTCCAGGATTCCATAGGATGTTGAAAGTGGGATAACAGCGCTATAACACTCGAGTGCGGAAATGGCCTCAGTCTCTCTGGCTTCTCCAGCTGTCTGGGGCTAGGAAAGCTGCACCAACCAGTGCAACTGATAGTAAGCTAAATGTACCGAAGAGCTGGTGTGAGTAGTGGCTTGTATGCTAGATTAGGACCCTTAGAAAGAAAACTTCAAATCTCCACTCAGCCATGGAAACCCACTGGGTGACCTTGGGCACGTCACACTCTCTCAGCCTCAGAGGAACGCCGCAGCAAATCCCCCTGGACAAATCTTGCCAAGAACCTTGGTGATAAGTTCCCCTTGGGGCTGCTGTAAGTTAAAAAATGACTTGATGGTACATGGTCACACAAAATGAACTGACTCTGTAGGGCACTTTTTTATGTTCCACTCCAGTTCCCTGTTTGCTTACCTTCTTCTCTTTCATTTTTTAAATTATTTATTGAATGTATACCTTGCCTTTCTCCTGAGATGGGATGCCTTTGAGGCCCTTGACCCACTGTTTCTCCCTTGCCCACTTTTTGTCCTTTCATACACTGATATATCCTAGGAATAGCAATAACTGGACAGTTATTTGGCAGGACTAGGATGCTGTCTGCTTTGATTTGGGAGCTGGGTATCTTTTCCTGCTCTCCTTTAGGACAGCTAAATGTCTTCTGCCAACCCCAGGCTATTGTCAGGGCGGTGAAGCCATTGTCTTTCACATGTAGTTGGACTGTAGCTTTCATCACCTCTAAGAATTGCAAATAGGGCAGATGGGAGTTGAAATCGAGCATCTGCTGGGCCACAATTTCCTCATGGTCAACCCACATCTGATGTGTTTGGCAGTATTGTGCAGACCTTGGAAAGTTACTTTAGTGGGCTATAGTCCTCAGAATTCCCTAGCCAGGGTGGTTTGGGAAAATTCCTTTTTTTAGAAGGACCTGTGGCTGTGCTGGCTGGAGGATTTGCAGTCAAAAAAGTAACTTTTCTAAACTCAGCCTGTTATCCAGCCGCTTTGCCTGCATTTGATATATTAGAATTTATACCAGCAGAGGGTACTGTTCTCACACTTTTTGCAAGTTGGAGTATCTAGAGAAATAGCAATATGGTTAGTTTTCAGGAGGGAGTGTTGATATGAAAATGGAAATAGCAAGACAACTTTATTCTGCCACAGGTTTTTTTTAATATTATTGTTATTAATATTTCCTTTCTCCCCAACCAGCTGCTGTATATCATGATGATATTAGGAATGACAGCTATGATTTCTTTTCCATCCAACAGGGCAGAAGTTTATTTCAACATTTTTGTAGCCTGGTGGTGAAGGAAGACGTCCCTCCGTTCTTGACCTCTGCTTGAAAACTCAAGGAGAGAAACGTAAGTGGCAACCAAATCTGGGAACGCTGGGTATGTCACGTCATGGCAGACCTTGATAAAAGGAGAGAAAATGCCATGGGAGCGATGCTTGGAGAAGTTACTTCTTTGGACTACAGGTCCTAGGATCTGTCCAGCTTGCATGGCTGGGGGGCTTCTGGGAACTGTAGATGAAATCAGTAAATTTTCTGAGCTGAACAGTAAAGCAAAATCTATAGGTGTTTCCTTTTCTTCTTTTCTGCAGCTGAATTCAGGTGCTAGCTTGAAAAGCTAGCTAGCTTTTCCCCTAAAAGCACCAAATACAGTGAGGCCAGGGATGGAAAATATATAATACAATTGACCCAGAGCACAGGCGTTCCTCAAACTGTATTCAAGGGCAAAGCCTGGATCAGAAACTCTTAGAGAAGAGATTATATTAGTCGTCTCTCAAAATGGTCATTAGGTGCAAAATGAGAAATTATCTTTTCTTGTCATGGATGGTGTCTTATTGCCCCTGAACAGTAAAAAGAGTTGGAAGGAATCAAACCTACAGGTACTCTGTTGAAATGTAGCCAGATTCTCTCATCCTATATACATGTGTGCGCGCACACACACACACACACACACACCCCTGTGCAGAGAATTTTGTCCTAACTTGACTCTGGTTGTGAGAAAATCTGCAGGAGGCAAATGTCTTTGTAGCAGAGGATCTTTGCAGGTGACTTTCAAAGGATCATGCTGAATTTGTGCTAGGGCTGCATCCTTCGAAGGAGAGGTTTGAAATACAAGTTTTGAGCCTTCCTCATCTGAAAATCCAAAATCCAAAAACCTCTAAAAACCCCAAAATTTCTCCCAAAGGCATCTTGCAGAGGTAGGAGGGAAGGCTTGATGCATTCGTGTGCTGATTATGGAAGAAGAGCCTTTCTTGTCTCTGCGGCTACAGAACCAATGTAGTTTAGTGGGTTTGAGCATTGGACTGTGACTCTGGAAACTGGGTGACCTTGGGCAAGTCACACTCTCTCAGGCTCCCCTCTGAATAGATCTTACCAAGAAAATCCCATGTTGCCAAGAAAATCCCATCTTTGGAACCCATGATTGGGTCACCGTGAGTCAGAAGCAACTTAAAGGCACACAACAACAACAAAGTGTGGAAACCAAGTTGGCTGGTGAAGGAATGGGGTGATCTGTCTCTCTGTCACTAGCCCTTTGCTAATCTCTTAAAACTGTTACAAATGAGTCTGTCTTAGTGCTAGCCTTGTGTTTTTCCCAAGATACACTGTTCAGAGATTATGAAGTACAGAATTTTACTTTTTGACCATGACTCTCAGAATCATCATATTGGCCAGGTGCCATTGGGAATTGTAGAAAAAAATACGAATCTTTCAAAGACCATTTCCACTCTATACTGTTATAGTGCTATTATTCCACTTTCAACCTCCTATGGAATTCAGGAGTTTGCAGTTTAGTGAGGGGCATTGAGAATTCTCAGCCAGAGAGCTCTTTGGCCTCAGTAAACTACAAACCCCAGAATTCCACAGGAGGTTGAAAGTGGTAGAATGATAGCACTATAACGGTGTAGTCTGGAAATGACCCAAGTTTCAGTGTGTTTGCCCTCATCCACAGAACAGCATGAGTTATAGTACAAACATGCCATTTCACTCGCGCACTGTGCAAAACCACTCTTTTAAAAAGTTATTTTAGCAAATTGAAAAGTAGAGAACATACTGTTCTCAAACGTCTCAGAATTAAAAAGAAACCCACTTGAGGATGGGAAGAAAGTGTTGCAATTGACTTACCAGAAGATAGTCCAGGGCAGCAGAAACATCATTAGGATATTTAAAAAAAAAAAATACAGAGAACTACAGAAATGAATCTACGCTCCTAATACATTTGCCCCATCTGGAGGAACCGTTCTCCTGCAAATGCCTTCCAGTCAACTTCATCTTATGGTCAACCTGTTATAAGGTTTTCAGGGCAAAATTCCTTCAATGTTTGCTTGCCATTGCTTACTGCTACAGATGGCTAAATCACTCCCTTCCGCATCTTCAGTGTTTTTCATTTCCTGGATACACTAAGAAAGAAATTACAACTCTAACCAGGATTTCATTGGGACCTTCAGGTACTCTGTCATTTCTCTCCCCATAGGACTTTAACTGAGTAATTGCAAACCTGTTCCTGGTCAAATCCTGGGCATGTTACTTTTTGGGACCCAAACATCCTGAATCCCCCAGCCAGCAGGGAGCTCTTTGTTCATCAATAGGTGGCAAAAAGGGGGAAAAAACCTCCTTGAAGTGAGCAGGTGTTTTTGGGCCTTGGGCACTGTGCTCAGAAACCATGACAAGTCCTCCGCTTCAAAGTTTCTTCCTTCGCCTTGAATGCCGTCCTATCGGAATAATCTGTGGATTACCACCAGTTGGGTTTATCGACAGCAGAGATAATGTAGGTGTTTTTTGGTCGTACAGAGGGGGGAGAGGAGATAAGGGGGAGCAGAGGAGCGGGAGGAGAACTTGACAGAGTGACTAAGATAAATTTAGTGTACTACAGGAAATCGAAATGGGAAATAAAGATCTCCCGGTGACTGAAATATTTAAAAAGATAGAGAAGTTGGCCACAGTTGCGAGCCATTCCAAGCCCAGATTTTCTCGGCCAGCTGATCCTTTATCAATCCATCAACCTCGCCAGACAGAATATTATAAAGGTAATAGAATGGATGAAG